>MU870492.1:9490-37176 GCA_036418205.1 Ostertagia ostertagi | reverse complement strand
GGAGAAGGTGGAGGTGCAGACATCACGGAATAATGCTGTAGTATGGGGCCGAGAATTACCAACAAATGCATATTGCAGCGTTGACTCGAAAATTTTGAGTGTGGGGAACTCGAATGCAAAGTAAGGGCGGTTAGGACGTCATTCTCCTATTTCAAAAACCTGCACTACTTCTTAGACAATCTAATATTTTGCTTGAATTTCATTAATGTAGTCCGTCTTTCTGGGCGACGTAGACCTTGTGATGAGCGCCACAGTAGAAAGAAGAAAGTAGAAGCAAGAGAAACAAGTTAGAATAGTACAACTAACCCTTTTCTTGATTTTGTTGGCAAATGCGAACAACAGGAGCTGATTTAAAGCAGACATCGAGAGATGTGCGTTTGCGAAGGAAATCTGTAAAGTAACTAAGGTGAGATTTTTTGACGATTTTAGCCGTTTGCAATACGTCAAGATTGAGAACGATACCCTGAATACATACCAATGCTCGAATGACATCATTTATTGTTTCACTGCCATGGGCGATGGCCAGTCGTCCCCAAGCGCAAGCACTTCCTTCTACCAAGAGTGATAACGTGGTCATGGCGGTCTTGTTGGAATGATCTGAAAGCCATGAATGAGACAAATGAAGGGATGTTGTTCAACCTTCAGTTCTTATGAAAGTAATACTATTTAGCAACTTGAACCAAGATAACTGTTTCTTTTAGGGCTCACAGCGGCCACTGTTGCATTTTGTCTAACTATGTACTTACAATTCTTATCTCTCACACAGTTGCACTCGCAATCGGTAAATCTTAACAGATAAACACTCCGCTTTGAACGTTTGGGAAACCCTCGAATAACGTGAGCCAGAGGCGAGCAGGATAAATCTTCAAGCCCTTGAAATTACAAATGGGAACCGAGTGCGTGGCGCAGACGCATCCATTAACCAATACGGATCGATTCATATTCTGAATTGTGAATATAGCAGACATCTTAGTGGTGAAGTTTCGAGTGTCATCAAAGCAACAACCCCATTTCAAATTGGTGGAGTAGCAGCAATCCGAAATGATGGCGCGGAAAGGACGCGTCTGGAGGTTTTTGAGCGCAACCGCACCAGTACGATGAGGCTACTTTATCTATCCAACTACAGCTATCTTATCGGCCTCGTTGTTGCGTGAAGGCGAGCGCGAGGTATCTCGTCTATAAGTTAAGACTATTCGCCATAAGCTTCACTTTGTAAAGCCATAGCGCCATTGTCGCGTACTTTCAAGGCGCGGCAACGGCACATCTGTGATACTCGTGGGCTAGTCCCATACACAAAAGAGGTTCTTTGACCCGACCTCATCGAGTTGTTGCTTTGAATACGCTTGAGCAAGCCAATTTCCCAGGTTGGCTAACGCCAGGTGCTACTATGCAAACCGTGTGTTGAACCCTCGACGTTTTTTTCTGAAAAATCCAACAGCTGTAAATGTAAATGTATAACATAAATTTCTGACCGCCCCGGGTTCAGAAAGAATGCTATTCAAAGACCCACGTTCAAGGCATGCCCCAGGATGAAACTGGTGTAATTCTTGTACACGAATATAAAAGCATTGGTGCGAAGTGGGCCGGCAGTAAGAAAAAAAGAAAGAATCCGTCGAAAACGCTTAGGTTTAGGGCTTGCTCTTCCAGCTTGGGCAATGAAAGATTGAGCAAGGAGAGGAGTGTAGGAAGCGAGAAAACGCAACAGATGAGAGGGCGCCAGACAACAGCCTTCTGCGGACGGATATAGAAGCTGATGAAGAAGCTTTTACAAAGCTCTAGGACCCTTTTCGGGCCATTCCCACGCAAGAGTGTGCCACATCTCTAATTTTTCTAGGAGTCCATCCTACAACCAATGCGGATCGTTTGCATGGGCGAATCGTTCATCAGTCGCTTTCCCTTCCCGGCTCGACGCCACGTCTGATAGCAGGCTACTAGAGTACAACCCAGATGTGGTAAAGGCTGACGATGGCAGGGTTACGGAGCGCTTTCCAGACGTCGGAGAGGGTTGATTGCAAACAGGCACCTTGTACTTGACCTGGGGCAAATGTGAAATCAAGGAATGGACTCTGTTTCTGGATTGCTCATGTCAGCTGATTCATACCAGCCATCTTCGCTCAGACGTAGCCACGCATGTGGTGCGTTCTGGGGCCGAATACTATCCTTCCTCTAAAACCACGCTTCCCCCTCCCTCGATGCTGCCCTAACATTGGGGAGATGAGGTTGCGTCACACGATCGCCCACACCTCGGCGTTGCAGCCTTCCAGGCTGTTGAGCCAGTGTCATACATTGCGAATACATGCTAATTACGAATCCGTGGACTCGCTATTAGCACTACCACTAGCTGGCACCAGCCTTGAGCAACATGACCTCTCAAAGCTCTCCAAGTCCAACGCCAGACGGTGTATGCAGTACCAACCGGTCAACGGTGGGTTTTATAGTATGACGACAGAACCCTCTCTTCCCACTCCCTATGCTGCGGAAGAATGGCATCAAAAGAGGAAGACTTGGGCAAGATAGCAGATGGCCCCTGGGTGTGAGCGGTTGAGATCGTGTATGTCGGCAGAAGCTTGCATTCAAATGGCAGGGAAGTAAAGGGAGGCAGCCAAGGGTTGCCTCCCAAAACAAAGTTCCATGGTCCAGTCTGGGAAAGCTTTGGCTGAATACCTAAAGTCTGTCCATCCCTCATAAGAGAGTTTTACAAGCTATGCATATGCAAAACACTGAAAATAGCAATCAGTCTCATTCTCCTGAAGTAGATAGGATATCCATACTGCAAGGTTGGATAGAACGGCTCAGAAGAAGCCGAGAATTTCAAAAGTAGATGAATCCGTAGTGGCATTCTTTTTCGAACTCAGGCCGAATTTCAACTCTCTGAATCTGAACAGATTAACAAATGTCCAGATTGGCACCACATGGCACCGGTTTGGCGCCTCAACCTTTTTCCCATCAAGTGAGTAATATTCAGGCAGGAATTAGCAACGATCACGCCTAAATTGGTATCCATTTTGAAGCTGTTCATTCCTATTTTCTAGTAGGAATCCTGCAATGGATAAAGCCCAAGGTGCTCCGTGCTAGTTACGACTGCACGGACTGTCATTTCGTATACAAACACTGCATTTGATGCCAGACCTGACCGCTCACTGCTTCTTCAAGGGTTCACGTAGCAGTTTTAGTTTTCCTTTTCATGACTAACATTTCATGTTCCATCGGTTCTTCGTCAAAGCTCCATAGGGATTTGAAACCCGTTGATAGTAGGGAAGTGCAAGTAGGATAAGCATGTGCTCAGCAGTATCCAAAGCGCCCTGACAAGTACGACGCTTGGGAGTTACTTTGTATACGTAAGTGCAGAGAGGAATCCGCAGTCCAAAATCCGACGATCAAAGAGCGTTGGTGTTTGCCAAGGAATCCAAGATCTACTCAACAAGACACGCCAAACGATTTCAAGATGAAGGTTGGAACAACTCTGTGATCAGGATTCCCCATGGAAGCTCAGCACGTAAAGAAGATCGTTTCGTATCAGGCTTCGGTAAGCAAAAAGGACAAACTGTATGTCAATGCAATCGCAAACTGGATAGGTCGCCGTGCTAATCACTGTAGTTCACGATGTGTGTCGGTATTCAAGCATTGGAGGATGCATGGAAATATGAACTTCGAAGACATGGCACATGGAATAGAATATTTTTCTCACGTGTGGAGGTGAAACAGTGGTGAAAAAGCTGTCACACCAAGACGGCCCCCACTTTAATGTCGCAGCTTTTTACCAGTTTTCTAATCAAAGTCTTTTTGTAAGGGTTACTGACGGTCCTAATCATGAATATGGTTAATTATTCATGCTAACTCCATTTTGCGCGAATTTTGAAACGTCAACTCGAAATGCAAAAATTTGTCACCACGAGGAATCGAACTAGGGACCCCTTTTTCTGGTATTCAGAGGGCCGTTCAGGAAAAATTAACCATGGTTCTGTGGTTCCCGCATGTGCCCCTATATCATGCAAAAGACCGTTTCAAAAAGCTTGGCACCCCTGAAAGACCTTCCTGGTGAGGGAAAATAAAATACGGTGCGCATTCCAATAAGGAATTGACTGGTGCTGAAAGCTCCACCCTCTTAAATCTACTCAAGACCACTTCCAAAAGTGTCACTTCAAGTTCCACAATCACTCTTCACAATTAAAATAACTCTCTCCACAGCAATAGTAAGCTGCAGTTTAGTTCTCCAATGCCCGTGTAGAGAAGACTTCTGATTGTGAGTAAGCCGAAGATGTATTTGTATTCGTGTATGAGACAATATCTGGCGCATATTAGCCTAGAGTCAACAGATGGTAAATGATCCATCAATGATTCTCAGGCGCTTTGACAAAGGTAGTTCATGGGATGAGAATGAGAAGGTTGAGGGTTAAAGGAATCCTTCCCGGGAAACTCTTGCTTTCTTTCTTAAAGTCTCATCCAGTAAGGGGGAGCATAGCGATCTAGAGCATTTCAAACCATGGAAAGCACATTATTTTATTGTAGACGTTCAGGACTAAGCCTAGAAGGGAAGGAGCCCCGGGTCCGTGAGCAATCTTGGTTTTCCCCGGGGGACTTCCTCCCCCTCCTAGGCTTAGTCCTGACCTGCTGACTAGGTGAACATTACTTTTCGTAGACGTTATAACACATGAAGTAAGGCTGATAGCAGCTCGTAACTTTAAAGCGCTCCTTGAGCCAAATTGGCATTAGAGCAGACCATGCACCGCAATGTTCCTCTTACCGGATGAGAACCCTTTCTTAGCCTGAATGTGTCAGTTGTGATGACAACATACAAATTTTCACGTACAGCACTCCACGGCCGGCTGAAGGTAGGTCGCGCGGCGCTAAAGAGGCATGGAAGGAAGTGCGCCTTAAAGCGGCTCGAGCGGTACCAATCAAGCGAAGCAATGAAAGAATCCGGTTAGAGCGCATTTCGAAGAACAGAAACAAAATAAACGATAAAGTAGGATGCAGTAGAAGTATGAGATGTGAGCGCAAAAGCCACAAGGTCAAAAAGATTTTCTAGTGGAAGGAATGCTTTCCCATCACCAGCACTTGGGACGGAAGTCCGGCGGGAATTTGAACGCGTAGCTGCTCTTCCAGTTTTCAAAGTGTTTAGTAAAATGAATGCATTTTTTTCTTTTCGTTCTTATTGAGAACATGGATCTCAAGCCAGTGGTTTATGAATGTGATAGAATCATGATTTTTCCGGAGAACTGTGACGCAGCACCTCAAGCCACACGATTTCCCCTGCATGCCTCCATTTCACTTTCCACAACTATGAATGGTTGATACCAATGGAATAGCAAATCGGTATTATACCTTATGTTTTGTGAACAGAACAACATGTTTTCAGTAATTTATTGTCAAGCAGTAAAACACAATCATAAACGAAAGCAAACCAAGAACACAAGAATACAATGAATATTTATTTAATTCTATTGTATAAAAATTTAGTGATTTTTCCGAAGCTAGGCATAACCGGCAAGCCTGTTCCAGAAGACCCATGCGGACCGCAATCGTTACTTGCGGCCACTGTATATACAAACATTTCCTTTTTAGACTTTTCAACTCGAATGACGCTGCTATTGTGTAGGTTTCAACATATTTAACAGCTTGTTATCCTGTACAACACATTTTGTATCACATGTATCAGTTGCTTCTTGCGATGGTACGTCTTCTAACACCGACGCATCTTGAACGCAAGCAGAATGATATGCCTGGAAAATCAACTTAGACACTTTGTTCTGTTGTATTCGGTTTAATACTACTGCCAGTGCGAACTAACATCGAGGATTCTTTGAGCGCAAGGAAGGGTTTGTAGTATTTTTTGAAGTGGGAAGAGATGAGAGAGGGCTGATAGGAAAGTTTTGGGAAACCCCCCCCCCCCCTCCCCACGTCAAACGAACTTTTTTGGGAAGTAATCCATACTTTTAGGTATGGTGGAGAAGGAATTTGTAAGGGAGGTGATCTGGCTGCCAAATTTCCTCGATACGTTGCTCACCCTGCCACTAACGTCACCAAAAAGCAGTGCTGTGAAAGATACCTGATTATTAACTATAACACAATCTTTGAGCTTCCATACACCATCGTCATCTTCATCACAATATTCTTCGAATTCTTCACAGCACACAGCGCAATTCTAAAACGCACTTTTGATGGAAATACCACATAAGAGTAACGAGGAAAGTACTGTGGTGAACTGTGAACATACCTTATTCACGGCTTCTCGAGCGGAAACCGATATTATTGGCACAGATTCTTCCATAGTTTCTGAAACCACATGTCTTATTACATAGTACAATGCAATAACCAGAACAAAAATATGTCACTGATCAAACAAACCAGCACTGCCACTTGTCACGCTAACGCCCGTTTCCTCCTCTTCCTCACTTTTCAGCCAATCCTGAATATTACCACACATAGCTTCAGTACGAGAGAAATTGTGGCAAAAAATATGTTTTGTACGTTGTTCGCTACACAATATCAGACCCCTTTCAGCACAGTATGCCTCTGACTAGGACCGTTCAAATGATTCCTCAGAAATGTAGGAGCATAACAAAACTGATTCTAACTCTGCTCGAAAAGACGGCGTATCAATTAGAAGGCTTTGAGAAAGTAGCTCCAACAATAGATTAGCTCAGACATAAACATAAACATGATTACTAAATAAACACTTATTACAGGTACCAACTCAAAGCCTTTGTGGCTTTTTACGATTCTAAAATGCTAGATTTTTCGAAAAAAATTAACCAAAGCCCACTTCTCAGGGCAAACACACTAAAGATACTGTAAACAAACACAATTGATTTTAAATCCCACCTTACTGCTTGCATACCACGGTCGACTTGAGCTCGTTTTCTCGAATGTTTTCAGATTCCTTTTCACGTGCCAGTCAAGATGCCGCTCGTATCGCTCACCCCGCAGCTCCATTCGTTGACCACAGTGTGGACACGCATTCTGCTGCTTCTCGTGGAGCGCATCAACCACGCTTTCATAGCGTCTAAACAACACAGAATATTTTGAAAAGCATCCAAAGAAGAACTTAATATTAACCACCAACATTTTGAGTGTTCGCATATTGAACTCCTTCAACGGTGCTGTAGGTACCGACCGTCTTTCCACCACGCTGATGCTAAAACATTATAATTAAATGTGTAACATTGAACAAGTAGCAAATTCCAAAGCAAGATGGTGAACTAAATGAGAAAGGCGGAGTAACACTTGTTAGAGGAAACCCGAATTCAAGCAAAAAATTTCTTATTCGTTTTTCTAGGCACAGGGATGATTTCAGTCACATGCGAAAAACTGAGAAGATGAACGGAGTAAAAAAAACTAGTGATTGAAAAAATCCGCACAAATGTAGCAAACGTTTAGCGAAACGCTGATATCTCGATTATTAGAGCATAAAATGCAGAGGTTTCATGCTTAGGAACAAATCAGAAGGGACGAAGTTCTACCTGAAAATGCTGCTCTTACCTGTGCTCACTAGGAATTGGTGGCGTTGTGTCGCGCAACAATGTAGCAGTATGTCGAAGCCTATCACGTGTGGATGGACTAGGAGCTGGTGCAGGAGCTGGCTCTGGTTTCTTTAAGAATCCGCTCTGTTGGAGTTTTTTCAATAGATTGAAAGGATCCAGGGATGGCTCTGAAATTCATTACATTCATCAGAATACACCCGATTTCAATGTCGATGTGTTCAAACCTGGTTTGTTTTCGCTTTTGTTTGCTCGAATCCGATTTAACTCGGCCGTCAATTCGTAGGCCGGATCTGGATTGATCTTAACATCGGGAGCAGGACCAGCTAATCGGATCTCATGTCGACGACCATTTATGGTTGCAACTATTGGTGCACCTGAAGACAGGGACACGGAATTGAGTTTTTATAGAAGAAATGTTCTTCAAAAAATCATACTGTGCTTGAATAAATTACTAGCTCCTACCTCCAAACTGTCCTTTGAAAGAAAAGTTGTTCAGGTAGAGTTCTCGACTTGGCGCTCCGAACCGGAGAATATGTTCTTGTCCATCAATGATTACTGCTTTCGATTCCCCGAAATGTAGTAAATGCGGTACACCATCTATTATAACATTCCGTGGGCTTCCAGCGAAGAAAATCCTAAGAAAAAAGTTGCACTTAAAGGCAAGGTGTCATATGAAATACTCGGAAGTGGACCATTTCTTCCTAACCACAGAAATGTAACTCCACACAATCCCACAAGCGTATCACCGCAAGCGACATGCCAGGGCGTATGTTGTCCCATCGGCCAGAGATGGGATACGTCCCCTAATCTTGGAGCAGTTATGGCAATTTCGAGTGCGTCGCTCTCCATCTACGGCAAGAAGCACAACATAAAGTCCTAGCCGACCAATTCAAAAGAAAAACCATATTTTCGTGAAAATACGCTCATATTGCCCAAGGTAAACCTCGCAGCCACTTTAGGAAGAAACGGTCTGACTCCACGGCTTATGGAACATACTTGTGAGGGAGGCCATTGCGCTCTATAACTGCGATGTCATTGACGTATTCCACTTCATGTGCTTTTCCATCAACGAAAATGCGGTTGTTTGACGGGATATCCAGTTTGACTGGAGCTTCTGCTGTTATAATCTGAAGTAATACAGGATCACTGCCAGTTGGATCTGAAGAATAAACAGAGTGAACTTGTTCTTACCGCGTTCGACCCAGAAGGAGCTTGTATAGGAGGAGTGACAACCGCCGTACTCGGTGCTGGAGGACGATACCCTGGCGGCATCGGAAAACCATTTGGCCCTCGGATTGGCGCCACTTGAGGCACGGAGTTTCCAGAAGGCACGTAATTTGGTGGCATGGGAAGCCCGCCAGGACCAGGAACTGACGGTGCCGTAGCAACGTAATTTGGTGGCATTGGCAGAGTTGATGTCGACGGTGCAACAGGGGGATGGTAATTTGGAGGCATTGGAAGACCTCCAGGTGTAGGTATTGAAGAAGGCACATGAAAGTTGGGAGGCATAGGAAGGCTTGGCCCAGGAACTTGAAGTTGTGACGAACTCGCGGAAGAAATGGGCAGTCCACTAGTAGGTAATGTTGGCGAAGACCGTCCCGGGAGAGGAAGTTGTTGATGAGCACGCCCTATAGACGATTTTGCTTGAACAGTGAAAGCATGTGAGCCCAAGATTGGAGTTGGCTTCACGACAGTATCCTTGCTGAAATTAGACAGATAAGCGAATGGTTTCGATCGACTTCACCATCAAACGATAGAATTGATTAAAACTGTGCGAAGGCAAATCTCTCGTGAGCCTGAAAAATGGCCGAGTAAACAAGCGCCATCACAGATACAAATGTATGTGAAGCTCCATGTAGATATGTTTTTGTCACTTACAATAACGAGGAAATAATTCCATGATTACGCAGCTCACATCGTTAAGAGTAGACAAGTGCTTGAATTGAAATTTGAACTTACGTAGCATGAGCGGCTAATGATCGGAGATCCTCATCATGTGACTTCGGCGGAGATCGTTTTCGTTTTGTATCGATATGAGGGCCTCCACCTAAGCCGGCCTTCCTCTTAGGCGGTTGAGGGTTATGATGAACTGGAGGGGTGGGTTCATCTGGCTCTGTTTTGATTGCGCGATCACAGGGACGGACAGGAGGCAAATCCAGAAGCTCATCGCTGAAATCCAAACACCTTTATCCCTCACAAAGACGGGGCATGTTGTAACTTCAATGCTTAAACACGCACATCAGCTCCTTCTTCGGCTCCTTCAGCTCAGTTTTGAACCGTACTCTCTTCGGTGCATCTGACTTTATAGCCTTTTTAGGCGCGTCATCGCTCTGCAAAATAAACTTTACCTGAATGTATCTGAACGATCATTCCACATTTGAGTTCCCTATGAGTGAAACTGATTGCCATTGTCACAGAGCAACTCCTTGCCGCAAGAAGTGGAAAGTGAGTGGGCGGACGCGGTACTAAATGTTTTGTCGCCTTCTACGCCCAACCAATTGCGGCAGTAAACTGAACTAGCTATGCAGCTGTCCTTCAGCTTCCACGCGATGCAGCCGCAGACCACTCCGTGACGACGACAAAAATAAATTGAGAAAAGCTGACAATGCATAGAGCTGCTATATTCTCTATGTAAATAAATATGTGACGCTACAAACTAAACTGCTTCGCATTATAATGATTCGAACATGTAAATGTCCCAAAATATTTGATATAACGATAAGATCGACTAGGAGATGGCGCTAAAATCCCCCTAGCGTACTCGCACTTCATCCTACCTGCCCCCGTGCACTTCTTAGTTTTAAAAACATGCAATTTTTGAGGCGCACTGATCGATATCCACTTGTCATAGTCGTGCTATTGGGCATTCCAAAGGGTGGAAGCATCGCTGGATTGCTGATTACACCATGCAAGTAACAACGAATAGCTGATCAAATTTGTACAGAATGTTTAAATGTTCCCATTATCGTGAATTAGATTTGGGTACGTGTCAGAGTGGTCACGTATATACAAACATCGTCGAACATGCGACCCACTTTAGTTGGCAGCGTCTTGCCAGATTTACACTTCATCTTTCTAATGTGGGTGTCTTCATGAAATTTTTCTGAATCAATGAATCCACGGACTAAAACAACAACACTGATTCACAATCCCAATCCTTCAAATTTTTCATAAGTATAAAATGAAGGGGTCATGAAAGTATATTTTATTTGAAACAGGGTCATCAGTACAAAATTAAATACCGCGGTATTTTGTCCGTTGTTCTGAATGAACTTGGGGTTGACGTGGACTTTGCCGTGGATTGGCTTGATAGATGATGCAGCAGGAGCTGCCGGTGGTACTGCTGGTGCCGAATTCGTTATGACAGGCGGTTTTGCACCCTGTTTCAAGGCAGTGAGCGGCCAGGCTCGATCGATTTCGTTCACTTTGATGTCCAATTGATAAAGCTTCGATCGATTGAAAATGTCACCCCATGTTTGCCGCAGGCGGTACATGGCTGCCCGCACAACTTCATCACCCTGGAACTGTACATGGTATTAAAAACAGGCAAACCTCCGAGAATCCAGAATTGGAACATACCTCTAGGAAAACATGGACGAAAAGTCGTACGACTATCTTCGCAAACAATTCTTTGTAATCACTATTTGGTATATTCTTCATTATCGAATCAGCAACGTACATGATTGGTAATTTTTGAGCTTTTGGGACCTACAAATAAGATTACATTTATAATGTAATGGTCAGGTTTTATTTAGGGAATCAGAACTCTTAACTAATTACTTCGTTTCAAAAGGAAACTCGCTTTAATGAGACAGATCTAATCAAATCAATTAACGACAGCCATCAACTATCTCGATGATATCAAAAACTTACTGTATATATTTGCTTCTCTATAGTTTCGACTATGGAAGCCGCATGCTGCTGGTAATCCTCCGCCAGAATTGTTAAAAGATTTATCTGTGTTTTGTTGTTGTTCACTAACTCATCGAGGGTTAATCTGAAATGATAGCATTCAAACAAAGTATGTTTAACGACCAAGCACTCAATATTATTCTTCTCTTCCAAGCAGAGGAGCAGATCGTTCGCCTCACAGACCCGTTCAAAATAATACTTAACCTTAACAAAATGTATAGTCATGAAGATTTTCCAAAAGGCTAAAAGTGATACTTCTAACATGTCTTCATGCCTGAAAGTTATCCTTGCCCAATTCTGGGAAGCGCCACGCTATATTGGGTTGTCCCATAATTCCTGTCCGAATTTCGACTTCTTCTCATCGAGTTTTATCTTCCTCAAAAACCAATTGATCAAAAATATAACCATTATCATAATCACCGATATGCATCCATTCGCCAGGGAACCTTTGGATGCTTTCCTCCTAGAATGGGTGAAGCTATGAGCTGAAGAATTCAGCAAGGTCGTTTTTGGAGTGGTTGTATTTAGTGACTTTTTTCTCTCGCCGCTGCTGCCTCAAGGCACTGTGAAGGGGATAGCCCGATGGAGTGATGCCAGGGCTATACGATGGACATGGTATCGTGGTCCAGCCAGTTTCCCTCAGAACGTAGCGAGTTATCTTTGCAATGTGAGGTCGGCGTCTATTCGGAGAAAGGGGATTTTGGGACGTTTAGGACGGTTTCTCCCACTACTGCGGCCAACCCGGGAGCTGTTCCACGATGGCATTCGCAATACTTGTCCGCATATAGCAAAACAACTGTGAAAGCGGAAGACCCACTCAATCTAACAAATCAAAGCAATATTCTCTGAACACGGAGTTTGGGCTTTTGTTGAGCTGGTGAGCCCTGGCTGCGAGGTAGCCATCAGGCGTGCTGCGTGTTGTTGTCGTAGTGAACTCATGACTCATCCCACTAGTGATCAACTAGGGAACGCTCTGCTAATGAGGTCACAGAATGAATCCCCCCCCAGAGGGTCAGACCTGCTTCTCGGTCATGGCTGGTCGGTGCATATGGTTTCCATCAAGTCTTCATTCTGCTGCCGCCCACTTCATCCTGATGGCGTGTGCTGGTGCATCGGCTGCGCCCAGGTGTCTGCTACAATACCCTGGTAGTAGCGTCCGTGTGCACTTCCAATCCATGGCGCAAGGGGTCCTCATCGAAAGTGAGTGGAGGCCCAGGATGAGGCTGATTTTCACAGCTCGTATTGTCTTTGCCATTGCGACCGAACCTCTAGCTCAGTGACCGATCAGTAGCAGAGACTGAGCCAAACACAGCGCTGATCTTCTCTAGTGTCCTCCTTGCAACAGCGTCTATTTGAGGATCATAAAGCATAATCGTTCGTTATTGTCATTGATCTATTTCGACTTCTACTCAGTTATTCCGATGCGGGTTTGACCTTCCAAAATGTCCTGGCTAACGGTCTAGATGCACTCTTTGACATACCAACATATTTCGCAATGACACTAATTCGACTTGAAGAAATTTGAATTTGATCAAAAATCGGACAGGAATTATGGGACAACCCAACAAAAATAGGGATACCAAAAAAAGCAAAGCTCAATTTGTTCCATGTCAGTATCTCAGAACTTGTGACCAGGAAATGTCCACTATTTTTGACATTTTGCATGTTTATAACATGATCAACGCACGAACAGCATCTTTTTGCTATGTCACCGAAATTTGCAGCTCAAAGCATATAACGAGCAAGAGCCAAGTCTCGTCATAATCTTGTAAATTGTCACATTTACTGATAAGAAATTGAACTACAGTAATAGCAAAAGCATGAAATTCATATTTGATCATTCAGTATTCCTTTGTTT
The DNA here is from genome assembly GCA_036418205.1 of Ostertagia ostertagi. Lineage (NCBI taxonomy): Eukaryota > Metazoa > Nematoda > Chromadorea > Rhabditida > Trichostrongylidae > Ostertagia > Ostertagia ostertagi. The sequence continues at coordinate 23,922 of MU870492.1, read as the reverse complement.
TCTTCCAAGAACCGTTATCTCCACGAGTCAGATAAATTTGAGCACAAATTCACATATTAAGCATCTCCGCCTGAGATATGCTTAGGTCAGACTTTGCGAGTGCAACCACGATGGTCGCTTTGAGTGAGGTGCGGCGTTGCGAGCCACTGTCATGCTTGCGTTAAGGAGTTCTCGACGAAGAGGTTGTATTATGTCTAATGGCAGGAAGCGGGTCAAGTGCCGAGTCAGCAACGACCAGAGCAGCAGTTCAGGTGTGGATGGGAACCGCGACTCGCGCCGGACATCGACTGCACGGCGAATCTTTGAGCGAGCTAAACAAAGGCATGCGCTTCAGTTCCGGTTCCTGCATCCAAATGTATAATAGATTCAAGTTCCCAAAAGAGACTGTTCAGAATGACAGGAAGGAAACCATTACTCGAGAAAAATGTAATTTCCAGCGTCAACTTTATGAGCATATGAGCATTTAAGGTTATAGCGAACTTCGCCCTAGTTAAAAAGGTGACCGCTTAGGTGGATGTCAGAGTCTGCGATCCGTCGCAGGCTTCGCCCTAGCTAAAAAGGTGACCGCTTAGGTGGGTGTCAGAGTCTGCGATCCGTCGCAGGTTTCGCTGATTTTCGCGATTTGCGCGATCACGATTTTCGCGATTTGCGCGATTTGCGCGAAACCTGCGACGGATCGCAAAAATTGCAAGTGCCCCATTTGAACATTTGAAACACTGAATATGAAACAAGTGGAATCATGAGCAGTCGTCATTCAGCCATCACTATCAAGCAGAAGTGGCGGCAGGATTGGAGAACACCTTGCAGTATTGATCGGGCACTTGTGATTTCCGTGACCCGTCGCGCAAATCGCGTGAATCGCGCAAATCGCGAAAATCAGCGAAACCTATGATCGCGTACTCCACCAGCCGTACGAATTCCAAAGCTGCTTCATATTTGTTTGTAAAAAATTGTCTATGAATGAAGCTACGGTCGTTGGAGAAATGACATCGCAACGGAGAACGGAGAAAAAATCCTCCACGGAATTCTTGGTTGGCAAGCTGCGTGTACCAAATAATTTCAAAAACTACATGTTAAAACAAATCTACAAGTTCACAACGCCATATTCACATTAGCGACTTATCGTAACTGAAAAAAGCTATAGCTTTCGAGTGTGTAGCAACTCGCACTCCTTATGAAAACGAGCTCATTTTTTTTGCAAAAATTCTAAACGGAGCCCTTTTTGACATAGTGGACGCATCAATCTACTTTGACAACCAGAAAAAAAAGCTTCGGTTTCTATTTTAAAAGGCTAAATGCAGTTATTTGAACTAATGCATACGAAGAAAGTCCAAGGTTTCGAAAGTGAGAAAACTCGCAATTTCCAAGCTTGTTAATTACTCAAATCTGTATTCTCACTATTTTCCATAAATGTAGCATAATTTGGAAGTCTCATTACAGGACTCCAAATCTTCACATTGAAAAATCGCCCGCTTTGAAGAAATTTATGGTCATTTGAATATGCGTTAAATCTCAACGTATTTACTTTGTAGTAAGCTGCTCTATCGTCAACACATTGCAACAGCAATCACAGTTCTTCGGTCTACGGACCACTCCGTCTCTTAAACCGCCTCAATTTGATGCTCTCGCCTGCGCTCTCTCGCCACAGCGGCTTATGACCACTGTGATCTCACACATTCAAACTTTTGCCACACTGTAATTGGCTCACCCACCTCGGAGTCCCTCCTCCTCCAAGGCTTAGTCCTAGGGCTCTCACCTTCCTTCTTGGGATTTGGAGCCGAGCCAGGCGCCGTTCTCTAATCGTCTGTGCTCTGGCCATTCCGCGGCAGAGAACATGGAGGAGAGTTCAAGTAGTCACGCAAGCCAGTTCTTCATAAGAAATCTGCATTTACCTCTGCTCCCTCCCCCTGCAAGTCCGCGAGCCTCTTTGACCACACAGATACCACCTTCCCATCGAAAATTTTGCTACGTGCGCCACGTCGCGCACCGGCTCCCCACTTTCTTCACGATTTGGGGCGCGGCCGCGAGGCGGACGAGTCGATAGTGCCCGCGAACTGTGGTGGTGGAGCGTTTTCAAATTTACCCGCACAGTTCGCGGGCACTATCGACTCGGCCGCGCCCCAAATCGTGAAGAAAGTGAGAGGGGCGGGCTCGGGTACCTGTCTGCGGGGAACAGAGTGGAGAGTAGTAGTGCATGGCACTTTTACTTGAACTTTCTTCTATGGTCCTGCCACGAACTGTTAAACACGAACGATCAGAGAACGGTGCCTGACTTTGCTGCAAATCCCAAGGATAAGGATGGGATCCCTAAGACTAAACCTTGGGAGGAGAACGGACGCTAGGCTGTATGAACCAATTACAGCACGTCAAACGTTTGAATGTATGGGATTATACAAGTCATGAGCAGCTTTTGGGCGAGAGAGCGCAGGCAGGAGCATCACACTGAGGCGATTTAAGGATCAAGTTCAACAGTCCGTCGCCCTACGAGGGGTTGCATGATCGTATTTCAAATTTTCTCCACGCCCCGCTTGACGCTGGTGCAACCCATAAGTGGTCTGATTTGACGACCATGCAGCCGCGACAGGAGCAGCGGTGACGCGATCGCACAATTGCCAAATCGACATCCATTCGGGAGAACAACGTCACGAATCCATTTTCGTTTCACCGTTTCGTTTGGTTGCATTTCAACTGTTTTGGTTATGTTTCTTAGTTTTATCTGTAACTTTAGCCTTTTCGAGTTTTATATGTGAGAGTATAGACTTAGGGTATAAACATATATTGAAATAAAGTATTTTATGAATATCGGGCAATACTGCCTGACTTTGCCACACAACGCCAGTAGTATTACTTCAAGGTCTGTGAATGCAAACTTCTGCGGCTATGCGTTACGCAATCGTTGGCAATTACCACACAAAGGACTCCAAAAATGCGCAGGAGCTGAAGCCAAAGTCGAAGAAGCCGCGAAAAAGATTACAGTCTTATCGATCACAACCGGAGATTAGGAGAAGCAGCAAAACTCAAGTTCTCCGATTACCGTAGAACACCGAGGTGGGAGTCAGCCGGACAGATATAAACCTGTTTGACTGTACCCCTTTTGTCCTACTAAATAATCATTGCCTTTACGATTCTCCGACATCGCACTGTGAACGATGCTTAATCCAATGATATTGTACATTTCTGAAGGCTTCCGCAACAAGCATATTTTTGTGGTAACCGCATGTATCACGTATATTAAAACCTACTTATATTCCTTGGCTGCTTCTCTGGCTGAAGACATAGCAACAGAATAAGATAGAATCACAATATCACAAACTTCAGCGACAGTGTACCCGACCACTACTGCGCAATATCAAAATCTGAAAAATTACTTGAACCATCTTCTTGCAGCACAACAGAGCATTTTTAGAAAAGCGGTAAGTCACGACATTGAAAGTGAAACAATCACAGTGCAGCGCTAGTTGGGTGGGCACGCCGATTTTTTGAATACGGTAGAAGCGAAAAGTGGGTGGAGACTGGTGCCCACTGAAGTGATGTCATAGAAATCGATCCACTAAGTTGGTGAGATCTCTTCCCTCTTTCTAAAGCCCAGTCTATTGATATTGTATATGTGAACGAGTGGGATGAGATGTCCGCATGGGAAGGGGGTACACTCTAAACAGGGCATTTAAAACCGCTGATAGTTGACGCCAGAACTAGCCCTGGAGAGATGCCAAGGAGAACAGAAGTTTTCACGCCCTCCCACAAAACCTCTTTCCTTCCTAAGGCTCACTCCCAAGTTCTCAACTCAATCTCTCCCCTAACGACATGTGCGTGAAAAAACAACAACAAAGGAGTGATTATTGATTTCCATAGCGTCTCGTTACGTCATAGCGGTGGGCAATCTCCACGTACATCTCGCACCTAACTTCGAAGCAGTTGGCGTACCCACTCCACTATCATTGTAAAGATCAAACGAACGACATCTCATTAATTACTTCTCCAACTGATAAGACATTGACAGGTCTGAACGATTTGTTACCAAGGAAGGTAAAATTCTTTGTACTCAACCGTACTTTCAGTTCAGAGCTGATTAACAAGTTTAATGTTATTTCATTTGGTTTCTTCATACCAAAGCTCGTGTTAACTGCAACAATCGCCACCACTAACTTAGCTGCTTCACTAATTACGCGCATAGTTCAGCACCAGGGGTGGGAGGAAGGAGAGAGAGTATTACGTCTCAGGGTACCCCTATAGTAATCTTAATTTTGCAAAAAATGGGAGGAACTGTACTGTACTACTCTAGGCGCTACAAGCCTTTGTAGCGCATACTTTCCCATTGAAAAGACCCAAAAGTAATTCTTGGAGCTTTATACGCATTGCTCCCCCTGCACTAGGGTCCCCCCTCCTTCCCAACATATTTGGGCTTAAGTAGGTTCACATTATCCCATAACCTAGGTTACTATGTATAACTGGAACCGAGACCGCAAACGTGAGCAACACAACCACTGGTCAAAAATAAAAACTGGAAGCCATTCACGGGGAAGAATAGGGGTGCAAAGCCAGCCTGTTACGGTGCATTCTGGATTACCGTAATCGCTAGTTTTAGGCTGAAGAACTCATACCGATATCTAAGGAAGGAGACCTTCTGGCGTAGGAGGCAGTGATTATTCCCGAAGACCATCCCCCTCCAAACCTTGGCCTTACTCTCTAGAAGCTCATCCTCTCCCACCTCTTCCAAGCTATCTAGGGCTCTTGCTGTCGAACGGTTACTGTAAACTGACGCAACATACAATGCTACCCCCTTAAAGCAAGACGAGAATGAACATTCACCATCCAGGAATACATATGAACAAAAACCTGTCGCACACAAACATATGCACTGATCAGACGTTATCCAAATACCTGCCTAACCAGTTCCTGCAATCCATTCGTGAACTAAAAGCGTTAGACTTATGATTATGACATTGAAGTCAGCGCTTCACTTGCACTAAACTGTAATGTTTCACTGATGCCTTTTTCGCACACTTCAGGAAAGCAGACGCTTGCTGATTCATTGTTAAGTGATGAGAACCATCAATCGACGCTGCGCTCGGAAATACGGGCGAGTATTTAACGAGCCATCGATCCGCACAACACGCCGACTCGTTCATTCTTCGGTTCTTCCACACTCGAGCCCTGAACACCTGATCAATAACCGCCTATCATCCCAGTGCCCCACCGAAAAGGAAAGCATGACGCAGCCTTGCCACGCAAAGTTGCTCGAAAAACAGTCACTACTCGGAACATCCACATTAGCATCTGAAACTTTGATGACAAACTACTAATACTAGCAAACACCGCGACACCACCCATCCTCCCTTCCACATCCCATCCGACCGGTTCTAAGGCGGGCGGAATCTATTGCGACTACCACAGCTACTAGAGCCGACTGCTGGCTGCTTTCTCTTTCTCTCACCAATCACTGCATTAACGATATTCTGTTCACTGCTGGCATGCTGTTTTCTATGGTTGATTGAGAGCGGGAACAAGTCCACGGAGCCACCTACTGCGGACCATTTTGTCTGGTCTTTTCCTAACCGGTGGCAAAGTAACAGATAGGCAGTGCTGTGACATATGGTTTCCAAAGAAATACAATCCAGGCCCAATGTGAAGGCACCGGCAACCGCCTTCCTCATTGTACCACACTCACTATAAGATTCTGAATCACCTGCCTTGTCACCTTGACCTCATAGGAACTAGCTATACTACCCATGTTCAAAAAAAAACTCGATCAGAACTGTGACAAATATTGTATATTATGCAAGATCTCAGGATCAACAGATCTAGCACATCGTAATTAGTATGCAAACGAGAGCTATTCCTTTCACAGACCACTGGAAAAGACCAGACCGTCAGAGCGTAAAAGCAAGCCTAATACAATGCTTGAACACAAGGCAAGGCATACAATATTGGTGAACAAATGAAATTCACCATTCAGATCTAGAATCATAACAACTAAAACGTCTCCACCTTTTCAAATCCCAAAATTATACTTGCAAAAGCTATTACACTTTATGCGAAAGATAAACAGTACACATAATCTAATGCTAAGAATAACTTGAACCCGTATTATACGCGAAGAGAGGACGTCGAATTCACCAATGTCGAAGATCTCAGTTCCGCTTGTTGACAGCACGTCCTATCCTAGAACGATGACATCAAAGAGGATATCATCAACTAAACATCGGTGTTTAAATTGGTGTAATCACATAATGACTACTAGAAAACAAAGCAAACTAAAACAAGTTACGAAATGCACCAAGCGCCCAGCCAGCTTACAACTACACCAGTAAAGACAAGAACACGATTCCATTGCGCGGAATAATATCACCACAACGCAACGACATAAGATAGAAATGGTATATGAGAGACAACAACGAGCACAAAGCCGCACATACGAAAACGTGACCACCAACTGCGACGCAGCACGTGCCGCACCACAAGAAGGCCGATCGATAGCGTTGACCTGCACATCTAGCTTGGGTACGGTGGCGGCTGGCAGATGGCCATCATTTGAACGCGCCGCAGCGATCGATTTGTTTCTTGTGTAGCAGCACTTTATCCATCGGAAGCGTTTTTTAACTGATCCTTGGCACGATGCAGCAGCAAAGAGGAGTGGGAACGCCAGGTCAGCCGCTAGGACGATATCCTCCTCAGGTGAGTAGGCTTGTAATTTGTGCATATGATTGCGATTTGTGATTCTAAAGTGGAGGTAATATGATGGGTCAAAGTTGTAAGCATACCGTGAATTGGAAGCTGAGCAGGGTCTCATCCAGTAAGGGGGGGGGCATTGTGATGCAACGTCAAGTGGCTGCCCTCACCCCCACCCCCTAGACTGCCTTCACTCCCCCTGGCTCACGGGGTCCCGTACTTCGAGAAACCTGTGCGCCAGGGGGAGTGTAGGCAGTCTAGGGGGGGGGTGAGGGCAGCCACTTGATGCCCCCTTACTGGATGAGACCCGCTGAGCATTTACCGGAAAAGACTGCAAATCAATAACATTCTTGGTTAAATGATTCCTTCCTAGAAGAGCCCTTAGAACGAGTAGAAAGTAGTCTTGGTCCCACTTGCTTGTTTTTCCTTAAAGCTTGGTGTTTCACCACTATTCCTTTGGGTGCAATGTGCTTTCCAGGGGGTGGGAAAATCTGTAGGAAGGCCACTAGGACTGAGCTTAACGGATAGGGACGAATTCCGGAGAGAATGGGCATTGCTATGCACCTAGGAGTTCCTCTTCTTCTAAGCCTTTGTCTTGAAAGTGTTTCCGGATATCTGGCGTAATGTTATGGGCTCAGTCCCCTCGAAGCCACATTGCGCATTCCTTAGTTCATACTTCTACGCTTTCATATTGCGTTCTATTTTTCGGTGAATACTTAAGGCAAGTTGTGCAAAATTTTCGCAGAGGTTTTTCTTGCGAAAGTTCCAAGAAGGCTCTTTTATGGGATGGCTTTTCTATTTCGGGAATCTTGCGTTATCGGTTCAATCCAGCTAAGATTGCTGATGTCGATATTGTTGTATGTGAAATTTTAGCCAGGTGGTACACCGCAATCTGCGATGAGGCGACCGGGTGGTCCGCAAATGGCTTCTCAAGGACCGCCAATGCAAGGCAATCGAGTCTCACAACCTCTTCGTAAAAAGAAAAGATACGCAGACAAATTGATCTCTCCACAGGTACAGTCGATATCCGAAAGTTGGGGTAGGCGTGTCACCGGAAGTGACGTGCACTTGATAGAAGTTGCGTGGATAAGCTGTTGCCAGCATGCTTTGCTGATATCCAGCGATGTATGTTGGAAGCAGCTTATCCACATAGCTTCTATCAAGTGCACGTCACTTCCAGTGACGCCTACCTTTCTCGGATATCGAGTATAAGAACCATGGGTTTTCGCTGTGAATTCAAATCGTGCATATTTGTCATTGGTTGAGTTTTCCAAGCAGCATATAATTGTTGCTTCATGTTTCACAGTCTGTCTTTCAAATGAAATCTTCCCCACAGCTTAATATATAAGTATCCGTGCCCCTTCATTAGTATCCGTTCATAGTTTGCGACTCGGGAGATTAGGATAGTAGTAGAGTAGGAGATTGCGCTGACAAGATTGGATACGTATCGATTGAAATCGCTGGAGAGTAGTAGATTGGGCGACTTCAATAGATATCTAATCTTGTCAGCGCACTATCCTAATCTACTACTATCCTAATCTCCTACTCTACTACTATCCTACTATCGTAATATCGCAATCTACTACTCTCCAGCGATTTCAATCGATACGTATCTAATCTTGTCAGCGCAATCTCCTACTCTACTACTATCCTAATCTCCCCGTCAATACATATGTTTTTCATTGTCGCGTACTATCCTAATCTCCGGAGTCGCGAACTATGAACGCGGCCTTACCGCACTGAATGCGAAAGTCCTTTTTCGCTTTTGTTTTTTACTTCATATTCCATTTCATTTGTGTTGCTCGTATCTAAGACGTAGTCATGTTTTTTATGACATTGGTGGAAGTATTTCTGACTTCTTCTGTTTATGGCAGTTATGGTGTCTTATAGGTAAGGGAGCTTGTTCCGGAGTCGCAAGCATATATGGACCTGCTTGCTTTCGAACAGAAACTTGACGCTACAATAACTCGCAAAAAGCTCGACATTCAGGTACGAAATTTCTCTGTACGCCATATAATTTTGTTGTGTGTTTTGAAGATTGTGTTCGTTGGAGGGAATTTTCTAGTTCTCGTTGTTGTGAAATTTCTTGCAGGCATTCTGACGTATTCGTATTTAAGAAATATTGCTTTCTAAGAAAATTTCAATGTTGCTGCGCATTAAGTAGTCGGCATAATTGAATTTAGGAATGGTATGGGAATATGGTATATGATTGCACTGTTTTCAACCGTACTTTGCTTTATATTGAGTCTGGGCACTCTCTGTGAGACTTTCCACAACATTCGCGGCCTTTTGGAAACTTATCACGCACCTTAGGCATTTTCGCATCCAGCGAGTGAACAAACTTGGAAGAGTGGGCGAGTTTAATACTTTTCCCCAAGCTAGTGGCCTTAGGGTCGATCTATCGCGCATAAAGGTGACCGTTTCATTCGAAAATCATGCCCTGTAAATTTTGATGCATGCAAACGAGTAACATACTCTGTTCATTTTTGAAGATGGACAAAAGTTGTTCCATCCCAATACTAGGTTTCAGAATAGGTTGATGGATAGATGGATTGACAACTGGCCTTTTCGAAGTTTGGTTGAAATTTCAGATTTGGCTTGAAGTTTGCACTCAGCGGTGTTTTGTGTTCTGAATCAGACCTGTCTGCTGCAAAAGCGTCTGGGGAGTGTGCTGCGGGGGCAATATGCGGCCACGAGCAAATTGCGCTTGTATTTGTTAACAATCCTCGCAAACTTTTCTAAGGGGTAAATATAGACAAGGTTAATCAATGAACGTGTTTGGAGGTTTGTTTCGCAATCATGTTCCGTACGGAAAAACAGGGGAACGGCGAGGAGTAGATTTCATAATTTCTCGTACTGAGTCCGTCGTCCCATCACCGTTGGTCTATTTGGTTTTAGAACCACTTTCTGATAACAGTTTGCAAATTTGAATAGCGTATTCGAGATTAGCAACCAAAATCTCCTAAGATATGTCTCATTGCATAGGTCCACTTCAACCCACGATCCTTCCTTCTTTGGCACTTTTTGCGTTTTCGCATGTGTTTGTGCCTTCCGCATTGCTGACGACAACATTACCAGAATGCACATTCTCTATTCTCTCTTCGTGTGAGGAGAATTGCGTGCTATGCTTCCAACATATTTCAGGAAGCTCTTAAAAGGCCTCAAGAAGGTTAAGAAAAGGCTGCGTATTTATATTTCGCATACATTCATCGCTGGTAAGGAACCAGAGAAGGTAGGTGTTGCTTGTAAGCTCGCTTACTTGTTTCAACCTGCATAATTTACTCTGTTCTTACCGTTGCAGGAAGGCGATGAGGGTACTGTCCCAATGTGGGAGCTACGTGTCGAAGGCCGACTGATAGAAGATCAGGTCAGCTATAGAATGAATTGAAAGCATAGTTCTTGAGTGTGATACAGGTTTCGTTAACCGTTATCCTGTTTTGACTGGTTTGATTGAAGGAGGTATCACTCACTCATATCACTGAAGCGGCGCTGAAGGCGATTGGTCAGGAATAAGGGTGTCTCTCATCAACTCTCTAAAATTACGGACTTTTTTAGGCCAATGGATCTACCGCTGCATCGGGCCACTCCACACCAGCACCTCCTGCACGCCCTTTGCCCAAGCGGAAATTTAGCTCGTTCTTCAAAAGCCTCGTAAGTTGATTAATTTACCATGTAGTAGTTAGTGCGAGTGAGGAGTATTCTGAAGCACATAATAGCTCTTTCATTACCGATCGTGGCTGAGGAGATGCTTTTAGTTTGAGTCACTTCATGGTGTTCGTTACAGAATGTTGTTGAAAGCGATGAAAATTTGAGCAGGGCGTGAAAAGTTGCGTCGATTTTCCCTTATTGTCAGCAGTGTTGGGAAAGTTCCATGCTGCTGGAGTTACCAACAACAACAAAAGCACATCAGACCTCTGCACGAAAATCGATATTTTCCATCAGTATCGATCTGTAGCTCAAGAATACAACAATTTTAACATATACATCACTACCAAGTTCCTATCCACTTTTTTTCCGGTCTCCGGATTGCGCTGCATCGAGTTAAACCCCGCCCACTTTGAGGTACACCCACCGTTGGTACCTGGCTTCCTCTCCCCCCACCCAGTTTCCCTCACTTTTTTTCTGATTCCTGGGACTTCTCTGAACCGTATGAAGATTTGTAACAAACACCTCCCACTCATGGTCACGCTCCGCCTCCTGTGGGTGGGCTTCCACTCGGATGCAGGGGCACCTTAAAATTTGTTCTGCTTAACCAGTTTTTCTGCTTCATAAGTCTTAAACTAACCGAGTTATGAATTTTTTCACTTAGCACCACTGGGGCAGAGAACGCTCCGCCCGCAGCGGGCGAGTCCCAAATTTAACTGGCCGCTTGCTGCCCACCTTTACCTTTTTTTCCTGGTCTTTAGGCTGCTCTACAAGCGAACTATAAACTTTTGCGTAGGCATCGTCTACTCCGCACATGCCCTGTCACCATGGGCCGAGCTGGCCTTGGCTGATTTGTGTTTTGCACTTCATGACCCATGCCCCACCGATCCCAAACTTGTCCCGGACTCTGCAGGTGGGGCTTCAGGTAGTATTGAGTTCCGTGGCAACAAAGCGACGCGAAACGACATACACACACACTGCTGCTTTATACATACCAGTTGTATGGGTTGTATGTATGGCCGTACGCGTTGCGCGCACAACGCAGTTCTGCGGCGATATAGGTTGGTGCGAGTAAATTCTCAAATTTGGTCCGTTACACTACGAATATTTGACTTCTCAGCTAGATTCTATCCGCTCCATCCATCGATGGCTTTCAACCTCTTTTCTTCGTCAACCATTATCCGCTTTTTCCCGGTCTCCGGACTGCCTCTAGACCGATTTATAAATCTCGTGGTAAACTCCGCCTATTTCGGTGCATGTCCCACCCACCTTTTTCTTCCTCGCCCTCTTCCACTTTTTCCCGGTCTTGAACTATCTCTGAGTCAGTTCATATGATTGGCGGCAATCCCGCCCTTTTTAACGCATGTTGCGCCTACCATTAGAAGTTCACTTGCTCTTCTCCGCTGATCTATATCTACTTTTTTCTTTCACTTTCGTTCAAATGCGATTTAGCTTCATAATGACATGGGAGGTTCACATCATTGTTTTTGTTCTTCCAAACGAGTTCGATACCAGTGAGCAAGCCTTGATCGGGTGTATGCAATGATAGACTTGACGAGATTCAAGCCTTAGACCAATAGCGATAGGTGGCGCTGATTTTGCTACATTATCACTACTTCATAATCTGTTAAATCTTATGTATGTGCTATTATTTTGGACTAATACGAAATCATCTCGGCTGTTTTAAGCACAATTCAGGTAATCGAATTGGATAAGGACATATACGGTCCGGACAATCATTTGGTTGAGTGGCATCGTACTCCAACGACGAATGAAACAGACGGGTTTCAGGTTGGGAATTCCGTTCACTTGAACGTGCCCTTTTTATTTATTCTTTTGAAGGACCCTGTGTATAGCTCAATGGAATATTGTTTTAGAGCAAAAATACGTAATGTTGTGTTCAGGTGAAGCGTCCCGGAGACCGTCCTGTAAAGTGCACCATACTACTTCTTCTCGATTATCAACCAATGAAATTCAAACTCCATCCTCGTTTAGCAAAGGTTCGGCTCCATCGCCTCCGTTGTGTTCAAACACACACTTCATTTTTTGAATCTTCAGGTTCTGGGCATTGCTGCTGAAACAAGGCCAAAAATTATCGAGGCGTTATGGCAGTATATCAAGACTCACAAGCTGCAGGTGATACTGTTGGTTTTGGTTTGAGTTACAGACCTATAATTGCTCTGTAGCTTCATATGTAGAGGAGTCGTGAACCAGTAATAATAACAGTAACAAGAAATAGATTGAAGTAAGACTACTTTTAATTAATAATATGTTGATTTGAACATGTTAACGACAGCGCGCGTTCTGGGTTTTTATTCTTTCGCCACGTGGAAACGAAGGTCATTGTAAGAGCGGTTGCTTCACTTAACATGGTTTTAAGCTCTAAATAACGAAAACTTGCATCAAGGAATGTGCGACAAAATGCCTTCAGTAACGTTCGATTTGCTTAACCCATCGGAGATACAGTATAGAAGTTCGATCGACCTGACGTATTATGTCAATCGAAACACAAACTTGAGATGCTTTTGCTGTAGTGGACCTCAAAAGTATTGCGCGGCTGTTTCAATAGGAGCACATATTTTGTACATACGGATAGGCCTGTATTTTCTTTTACTACTCTTTTTTGTGTACGCGCTCATGACAAGTAAAGAGACGAGGGATGAACTGAACTGGCAAATCTGAAAGACATAAAGAACCTCCGCTAAAGGCCAGTATATTGCCTATTCAATAAGCCACACCATTTATAGTCATGCTGTGGCGTGATTTATAGAATACATGCACAAAATCAGAAAAAAGTAACGCATAGGCGAAACGCGAACAGCATGTCAAAATAGTGGTTAGTATGCTTGGATTTGCCTTGAGCATCTGTTTAAAGCAACAGCCCTAGCTTAACCGGGTGGGGTGAAAGCAGGGTGAATAACGGTCGAGGAATTTCCTCGACCATAGCTCTCTACCATGCGAGAGTAGTGCCGAGAGTGAACATCCGCGCGGAGAGCACAGACGGCACGCATGGCGAGTGTGAATGTCCGCGCGAGAGATCGTCTCTGATCGGGCAGAGAATCCTCGACGTGCCGTTGAGGAATCCTCAAGCGATATTCACCCTGGGTGACAGTGGCTGGTAATGACGGCGTAAGAAGTACGCCGAGCTCCTTGAGCGTAATCGCATCAATCGATGAGGCTATCATATCCATCTGCTGATTGGCTATCTTATCCGCTACGTCGTAAGTCCACGTTGCGTATGATAGCGAGTGCGAGGTATCTCGTCCGTAAGTTCACATTAGTCGCCATCAGATCACTTTGTAAGAGCCTAGCGCCATTGTCGCACACTTTCAAGACGCGACAACGGCACATCTGGGATACTCGTGGGCTACTGTACCCCACCCACTGAATTGATTCTTCGGCACGACTTAACTGGGGTTGTTGCTTCAATCATTCCCGCAAATTTCTATGCGTACTACTGAAAAAAAAACTAGTGCGACGAATTAGCTGAAAATTGTTACATCTTATAGCTATTCAATGTTTGACTCGTTTGCCTTGCTCTTTGTTCAGAAAGTTGCAAGTATATTTTAGTCTTTTTTCCAGGATCCCGTGGATCACGACACTGTGAATAACGACACTTTCCTTGAGCAAGTTTTCAGCTGTAAGCGAATGCGTTTCATGGAGATTCCACAGCGACTGCATCAGCTTTTGCAGCAGCCTGATCCTTTGGTTAGCTTTCTAGTTACTCCAAATTGTATGCCCGAGATGGTGCCTCATTCAGGTCCTTTCTCACATCATCAAACACAATGACGGTGGTGCTGAAAAGAATACCGCGTGCTATGACATTGGTAAGCCCACTAGCACTAGTCACTATTTTTCTTAATCCAATAATCGCTAGAATTGCATTTCTCAATTGATTTCACGCAGTCGTTGTGCTCTATCGTGCGTACGCTCTTAATGGTATGAAACCACGTAGGTACCAAGAACCAGTCCTTCACATGAAGAGGTGGGGCTCCTCAACGCAGGAGGCGTGGAGTTGTGCGAGGCAACGGGGCTTAGCCTTTGCTTTGTGTGTTGCCGTGCGGCCATCTTTATCAACCGTGGCATACGTGTTTGCCCTAAGTGTTTCTAGGTGCCCT
>MU870491.1:11759-34740 GCA_036418205.1 Ostertagia ostertagi | reverse complement strand
GAAGATGACGTTATCTTTCGAGGATGGTGAGGGCAGTGGAGTGGGGCCTACACTGCGACGCATATAGTTCCGTCTACAATTTCAGTACCCAGCTGGATATCATTTTCTCACGGTACGGCGCTTATCTCAGTCGGATAGTAATCAGGGTTCCTCCCAGTCATATCCTGTAGCATCCTTGAGAAATTTGTTCGTTATGAAGTCACCCCGACAAATTCCAGCGGAGCTGACACTTTGACAATTCCTGCGTCTCTTTTGCTAGGATTTCCCTTTTACGGAAGTGTGACAGCGGTTTTGCCTTTGCTATAAGCTAAGGAACTTGAATGGATAATAATTCCAAATTTTGATTGGGTAAAAGCAAAATGCAGCGGAGAAGCTAAAGCGGATATTTTCGAAAAAATAAGGATAAAAAATTGTTGCTTTCTCAAACTGGATTTCCGTGTTAATATTCAGATTCGCGTTTATATGTGTCACAATTTATCTGTAGAGCCTTTTCCAAAAACATCCCCAGATTCAAGTTTTTGGGAAATTTGTAGGTGGAACTATAATTATGCGTCGCAGTGTACTTAGCGAATTATATATAGTAGGATGATCGCTCGAAAGTGCTCTTGTGGAATCAACGTCATGATCATGATTAAAGTTAAAGAAGGCAACCCGGCAATATATACCTACTGCGGAGAAGTATGATCGACAGCGATAATCTATCACGTAGCAGATTCTAGGTATCGAATAAGCGAAAGTTCTGGAGCTTTCGAAAAATCGGCTCAGGACTTTCTTACCATCCCAAGTATTTGATGATTACAGAAAGCAATAAATTGGGGTACGTTGTCTCGGGCTAGCAATGCAAATTTCCACTCCTAAACTCCTAAGAATGTTAGCACTCCCGCGAGCCGTGGAGTCGATCCCTGCCGAGGCTAAACTGTGCCTTGCAGTATTTGTAGAAATGGTTCTAGTATAAGCGTCAGACCCCAGGTTGACAGGCCATTAAGCACTCTAGTCACACAACTACAGGGGTGGCCAAAAAAAGAGACACTTCACTCTTTCATTTCAGACAGCATTAATCACACTTTGCTAAACTCAAATCGACTGCTCCCAACTTAATATTTAAGAGCACATCCCAATCTATCAAGTAAACATTATAACAGCTTTCTGCACCAAGGATATCACAAGAATTTGCCATGGGAACCTTGTGCACGGTTCGAGCTCAACATGGTCCTCGACGGATCATGGACCATTGCGACATTATCTGAAAGGCTGGTCGGAAGGGGTCTTGCATATTCAGAGCTACCGTCTCTGGGAAGCACTCTATCAGTGATCCGATGGAAGAAATTTCGCAGTAGCCTCAGCTTTAAATTCCACTATGTTCTGGTCGAAGAAAAGTTGGTTTTCGACTTTGACATCATGGTAATTCGAGTAAATTTTTTTTCCCGAAGGTGGACTAGAGGGGAGCAGATTTTCGATCGCTGGCATGAGGTTAGTGCTATCACGGCGGAGCTGAGAGAACTGGTAGTCCGGATCTGCAATTTTTCATGAAATTTCTCCGCAAGCTGGGAGTCGACGACCTCAAAAGAATGGACTCTTGTTTTGCTTCTAATTTTAAGGCCTCGCCATCGAGTTGCTGACGTTTGTTCTTTATAAGTGACTCCGATACTAATGAGTGTTCTCAGCGTAGAGCTCTTCCTCATTCACCAACAACTCAAAAGGACCGAATCTGGGTTGCGCATTTGCCGATAGAACTCCCAAATTAAGTGTTTAAACTTTTCATTGCCTCTTGTTAGCCCGCCAGAATAGAGCACCTACCGCACATTGCTGGTAAGCACGCTGGATGGTGATCGAAGGAACTATTGGAAACCAACAGGAACATGGCGATGTCAAATCGTGCTTAGAGCTGATTCGGGCCCAGAGCATGTGTGATACAAACTCCGTATTTTTAAATCTTTACGACACTATGAATGTCTCAGTACTGTCATCATAACACATCAGAAATCACAAGTAACGATCAACTATCGCCCAGATTCCTTTCCAATAGCGTCGAATGAGATTACCAGTCAACGTAGTGGTCGCGGTGTGAATACTCTTCGAATAAAGGAAGGTAA
Organism: Ostertagia ostertagi; assembly: GCA_036418205.1. NCBI lineage: Eukaryota > Metazoa > Nematoda > Chromadorea > Rhabditida > Trichostrongylidae > Ostertagia > Ostertagia ostertagi. Next base: position 32,647 of record MU870491.1, on the reverse strand, counting down.
CGTTTAATGGAGAGAAACACCAGTGTCCGTGGATTGAAGTAGGGTCCTTAAATGCCTCCTGGTTTATCCCTATGCAGCCCTCGTAAAAAATCATAATCGGTAGCCGGGAAGGAGCGTGCGTAGATTCCTAGCTAAAAACGCAGCCAGTAAATGAGATAGGAACCTTCTCGTACAGGTGAGCGTTGTAAGGCAAACTGTGAAGCTCCAATAATCCACAAAAGATTTTAAGAAGTAAAAAGTGGCTCAGAATCATATGCCGACTATAAATTTTGAGTTATTGTTAAAAGCTTGCAATACATAACAATCGATCGGATGTCCCTACTATGTATAATTCGCTAAGTATGTCTGTATGTCTGTGTGCGTACGTCCGTCTGCCTGTCACGAAATTCATAGCGCGCGTCGCAGCAGTCGTCAGGAGCTGATTTTCAAGATATGATATAGGGGTGGGACGGGAACATATTTGGTGGGGGACAGAAAGTGATAACAACTGATAAGGGCTGATAAGGGGCGTTAGAATGCAAATGTCATGGAATTCATTGCATGCGTCCCACTAGTAGTGACGCGTTAGCTTCAATAGAATGGCTGATAAAAGACGTCAGAAGGGAGAGGTCACGGAAGTTATAGCGCGCGGCTCAGCAGCAGAGCCCCTTCGAAGGGTTCTACTTGACGGGTGACACAAGCTGACAACAGCTACAGCTGGCAATTAGCTAGAGAACGCAGGAGTCACTGAAGTTGGTACACGGTAGGAGATGCAACCCATTTAGTTTGCTATTTCGTCGTCACCACCGAGCTCTATTAGACTGCTAATCTTCCCGAGTTTTCAAGATGGTCGGTGCTTGTGATAAGTGTTAGTGTTTCTATATACATGCCACTGGCATAAGAAAATGAAACCGCTGAACCATGTCAACAATATGCGAAGCACGATAGTTGTTGTGCTGAGTCCTGATAGCATGAACAACTAAAATGCAACTCGAGCAATTGTATTAGCTATCCAGGGCTTATTCGGCCGCTAGACCATGTTGTTTCCCGAAAAATGATGGATGTTTATGGGTATTGACGAACTGCAGGAAAGGACTGCCTTATCACCAGCATCATAATAGCCTTTCGTTGAAGGCAAAGTTCAGGTTCAGACCCACTTAAGAAGCCCTTACCATGGCTAGAAGTGCTGGGTACGCAAGTGCAAAGGTAGCGCCACCTTTCTACATCGAAACGCGTCACTAGGACCCTAGGCGCCATGGACTTCTAACAGACTCCACCAAACTTAACATGGTCCGCCCACCGCTCGATATCTTGTCTGCGTCGCTAACTTGATCTGCTATGCTCTCTCTTCTCGGACTTCTCTACCGCTCTCCGCGCTCACATTATCTCTCATCTCCCTGCCGGCCTTTTGAACTTCTCCACAGCGTAGAGCAAAATGCTCGTATTTCCTGTATTTCAGGATTTTTTCCTTTTTTCTCCACTGGCGGTCCACCTCCCACCCTACTTTCACATTTGAGTGGAAATAACCCATAAATTTAATCCCGAATCTTGCCATCAGTGAGATCCACTGAAAGCATGCCGCCTGCAAGATCGCGGCTATGTTCAGGTTATTGACATCTATTATATTTTGGCGGTAGCGAGCGGAGCTAAACTGGTGAATGATATTAGGCGGATTCAGTACAGTGCTGCTAATATTCTAGAGTCGGCGAAACGTTGACAGAACCTGAGTATCGAATCAGTTACTAAATTCACTGTCTATTGAGGTAACCTCTTCCATTTTCCTTCAAAAAGAACGAGTTTCTCGCCCATTGCTCCTTTTTCTGTGCAAGGTTTCCTCACCCTTTTCCTAAACACTGCCTCTGATGACGTTCAGATTGCGCTACCAGCGCATCGTAATCCGCTTCACTGAAATTGGATAATCTATGGGAAATTGGCGAACGCATTTCACTGATACTACTGGATACCTATCCGAGGGATCAGTTCCACAATATGTAGTTTCAATTTAGAGTACGGGCAATGCGAGCAGTAACGTGCGAAGCTAATCTGGTTATGTAATATTAAGCAACGCGATATCGGAAGGCAAACACCACAAGCGTTTCTGAGGCGTTTGTAGAAACAGAGACCAGTTATTCGAGACTACCGAAAGAAATCCCACACGCAATATGTGACCCGTATTCATAATCCAGTACAGGTAAGTCGAGCAATAACAATCGCTAAAGACGTCAATGTCTCCTTTGACTATCGTCAACTATTTCTCTAGAACATTGCTACCGATTTGCTTCTTTGCTACTGCTCAAATGTGTGGTATATTCGACGAAGTACGACTAATGATGCGCACTTGCGTCATCAGCTGGTTTCAAAGTATTGTGTCAATAACGTAAGATTTATTCTATTCGATCCATCTTTTCTACACTTTGAATTTCATATCAACTCGTCTGTACAACTCCAATTGCCCTGTGTTCGTATAGTGCAATCTCACACGTGAAAACGAAAACACTTTATTTCAATAACCGAAACATCCCTGACGCCAAAACTGATGAAGCACAAAAATCAAGCAAAACTAAATCCAACCTGATCCATGATTTTTTACGGCTCTACATCGAAACGAAAACTAACGCTTCTGTTTGAACTCACTAATTTCTATTTTCGATAACTTCCTTTGAATTGTTTCTGATTGAGAAAGAGGTTCAAGAGCACAATTCGTTCACATCTAGTGACCTTATATTGCACAAAATTAACAGTTCCAAAATAAGACCAGAAACTTGACAACTTTTTACTGATAGCATAATACTGCTCGAAAGCAACCTGAACCAAAACGCTTAATTGCACAAAGCTTGATGAATGAACTCCAAATTAGTCTCATAGCGGGTACTTTCCTGAAATCAAATAAATCTCATTTCCAACACGGGTACTTTCTGTTTGTTATTCATATCATCTTTTTATACAATTTTCAGTTGGACAGAACAGCGTGACTGAGAAGAAATGTTCGGATTTTCTCTAAACTGTTCTGAAAATCAATGAAACAAGTCTCCACGTCTTTATTCAACCACTGATGAACAGATACTCTTCATACCTTCGCATTTTTTATTAGAAACGAAGTCGCTCATTTCAAAACTCGCATTAGACACATCCAAACGATAGGAGAAAAAGTTCACTGGAATCTCCCTGGTGAAAGCTGCTGATAGCTCCAATCACGAACGCGACAATTGTTATTGCTGGCGTCATTTTGTAACATTTTTGAAGCAAATTTGGCTTAACACCTGCTAACATTAAAATTGCAAAAAGTTCGCACACAGTGGGTATTTGTGGTCATGCTCGTAAGCATAACATTGTAATTCCGACAGTTACAAACGAACACCTCTCGCTTTTTTAACGCGTTCAAATGGCAAATCCTAGTTACAATCGGCGTCGGCTCGAGGACGAACGCTGATCAAACCTAAAAGTTTGAGGGCCTAGAACATGCGAAATTTCATCGAAAGAAGGCGATGTTGGGTGCAGTGCGAAGCAGGAGCAATGCGGCGCAAAATGGGGCCAGCATCAAAAACTGTACGCGTATGGGTGAGCTTTCATTCCGTCTCTCGATTATATGACATTTAACCCTTTTGCTCTTACGAGGCCGCTCATTTCCCGCAACTGTCACTGGGCTATCCCGCTCATTTTTGTAACTCCAACTTTTACTCAAACCCCATCAAATGATGAAAACACATCACTTCGACGAAAGTTCTCTAAGTCTCACACATTCGTCCCTTCACCGCCACCAAAGGTTATTCTACCGCTGAAACTTCCCAACATCCAAGGCATAGTAGCTGTTTAAGCTATGGGTGACAGTAAGCAGTCCAAGTAATTGTAATAGTTATCCAAAGCTCATTCGGCCGCTAGAGTCCTGTCAGTTTCCGAAAATGATGGATGTTTATGAGTATTGGCGAGCTACAGGAAATGACTCTTTACCTTCAGTACAGGAGAAATCTCTCGTAAGCAAAATCAGTCATAATCAATGAAAGCTTGCATGCTGCCCAAGAGCTCAGCTATAGTCAGTTTCATTGAAGCTTTCTTTGCGCGCGGTAGCCAGCGGAGCCAAATATATAGCCAAAAACTAATTCACATGCTGGAAAGATTCCTTTCCATTATATTATCATTTGTAAGTTCCAACTTTTGGAAAGAAACAGGATGTTCAAAGAAACACCTCTAGATAAACAGGAAGAATAAATAATTTGTTAGTAATACTATAAGCCTCCCACACCACCCACTTTCGATTTTGTTGCGAAATGAAGAAAAATAAGACAAAACATTTTTGATTAAAATGAGCGTAATTTTTCTTTTACAGTGAAGGGCACATTCACCTACTACATCTCGATGCGTTTCAAATATGACTATGAAGGCTAAGTGACTCGGCAATGAAGGAAGAAGAGAGACGCTGTAGAGGACGTCCTGCGTTAGGGCTCTACACAGGATGTCCCAAAAATACTTGCGCCAAATTTCAAAAATTTATTGTAAAGGGAATATCGATTATTTTCATCTCGCTACTAAATAGTTGTGCAGGTAGGTTCTCTTGTGAACTGCATCGTTATTGGGGTAAAACTGCCAGTATCTCTGAGATGGCGAGAGGTGATCCAAGGTGACCTGCGATCATTCGCGTGCGCGAGGAAGAGGCTGCATCGTAGGACATTACTAAATTTCTTGATGTTCCCGTGAACACAACACAGATGGCCATCAAACGATGCAGGAAAAATGAGACACTCATTCATAAGCCTGGACAAGGAAGAATGGTCAGCGTTTCCTTGGATAGAATTATCGAAATAGAACTATGAAACTGTCTGTAGGTAGCAATCCACGCGCTCACTAAAAGAGATGCGAGGCCGCTCGCGAATAAGAATTCATACGCTGGGAGCGATCAGGAAGGAGAAAGCATGCACACTATACCAAATTCTTTCACACGCTAGGTGCAGTCCATGGCTGTGCAGCAATAACAGAGAGACAAAAGTTGGGAGGTACTAGCGCGCGTCCACTGACCATACGCGACTCTCGATCGTGTTTTTGTGTCACGAAAATAGGTTCGTTCCCCTACCGATCTCAACCACATTCCCTACCGTTTTAAGATTAGATAATGGGATTCGTAGGGAAAACTTTTTTGAAGACTCATATTATCGACAAGGTTCTAAACCATATGGGGATTTTACGCGACTGCAAACACTTCAATCATCCACGCAAATAACTCCTAACTACTTACACGCTTCCTAGCAGTCCGATTATTTCGTGGTCCTCAGTTTTGAACTTTTTCATTTCGGTAAGGGTTCTTAGCGGTTCAGTAGAAGTAAGATGCTTTAGCATTCCAAAAACCATAGCTTTCCGAAAACTCAACCACATTCCCTACCGTTTGGAAGGTTAGATAATAGGATTCGTAGGGAAAACTTTTTTGAAGACTCATATTTCGACAAGGTTCTAAAAACCCATATAGGGATTTTACGCGATTGCAAACACTTGAAGTCGAGTTTCACGAGCGAATCTTACAGTCGACCATTACGCGTTTCCTAAAAATCACTCTATCTTATCTTACATCCTTCCTAGCAATTTTTCCTGTATTTATTTGTTCGTTAGGTCACTCATTGTTAAAGTTTTACATGTCGTATAATGAATGCTTTGGAGTTCCAATAAAATCACTTAACATTCCGATATAGTATATTTTATATTGGTTTCTGGTGCTTGTGTAACGAGCAGGTTGTTAGCAAGATATTAGGACTTTTGATTTTCACTTAAGCTAATCATAAGACTAGCAGGACTATATGAAGTTACAGTTTTCCTCCTAGCAGCTTCAACCACATTACCCACCGTTTGGGAAGGTTAGAGAATGGGAATTCTGGGAGGGGGAAGATAGCGTTTTTTGAAGGGACTTCATATTTGCGGACAGAGGTGTCTTAGAACCGCGGAGTTAGTAGGGATATTGTAGGGGGGGCGGATTGCAAACACTTGAACCATCCACGCGAATCCTAGCAGTCCGATCATTTACGCGATTTTAAATACTCTTAACTACTTACACGCTTCCTAGCAGTCCGATTATTTCGTGGTCCTCAGTTTTCAACTTTTTCATTTCGGTATAATTGGGAGATGCTTTGGCGTTCCAAAAAAAATCATAACTTTCCGAGAGAATAAGTACTGGGTTGAACGAGCAGGGTTGTCAAGGCAAGGACTTTGAATTTCAAAGGTTTTAAGACCTAGCAGGACATTGAGGTTCATTCCCCTACCGATCTCAACCACATTCCCTACCGTTTGGAAGGTTAGATAATGGGATTCGTAGGGAAAACTTTTTTGAAGACTCATATTTCGACAAGGTTCTAAACCCATATAGGGATTTTACGCGATTGCAAACACTTGAATCATCCACGCGAATCCTAGCAGTCCGATCATTTACGCGATTCTAAACACTCTAACTACTTACACGCTTCCTAGCAGTCCGATTATTTCGTGGTCCTCAGTTTTCAACTTTTTCATTTCGGTAAGGGTTGTTAGCGGTCAGTTATAATTGAGATGCTTTAGCGTTCCAAAAAAATCATAACTTTCCGAGAGAATAAGTACTGGGTTGAACGAGCAGGGTTGTCAAGGCAAGGACTTTGAATTTCAAAGGTTTTAAGACCTAGCAGGACATTGAGGTTCATTCCCCTACCGATCTCAACCACATTCCCTACCGTTTGGAAGGTTAGATAATGGGATTCGTAGGGAAAACTTTTTTGAAGACTCATATTTCGACAAGGTTCTAAACCCATATAGGGATTTTACGCGATTGCAAACACTTGAATCATCCACGCGAATCCTAGCAGTCCGATCATTTACGCGATTCTAAACACTCTAACTACTTACACGCTTCCTAGCAGTCCGATTATTTCGTGGTCCTCAGTTTTCAACTTTTTCATTTCGGTAAGGGTTGTTAGCGGTCAGTTATAATTGAGATGCTTTAGCGTTCCAAAAAAATCATAACTTTCCGAGAGAATAAGTACTGGGTTGAACGAGCAGGGTTGTCAAGGCAAGGACTTTGAATTTCAAAGGTTTTAAGACCTAGCAGGACATTGAGGTTCATTCCCCTACCGATCTCAACCACATTCCCTACCGTTTGGAAGGTTAGATAATGGGATTCGTAGGGAAAACTTTTTTGAAGACTCATATTTCGACAAGGTTCTAAACCCATATAGGGATTTTACGCGATTGCAAACACTTGAATCATCCACGCGAATCCTAGCAGTCCGATCATTTACGCGATTCTAAACACCTAACTACTTACACGCTTCCTAGCAGTCCGATTATTTCGTGGTCCTCAGTTTTCAACTTTTTCATTTCGGTAAGGGTTGTTAGCGGTCAGTTATAATTGAGATGCTTTAGCGTTCCAAAAAAATCATAACTTTCCGAGAGAATAAGTACTGGGTTGAACGAGCAGGGTTGTCAAGGCAAGGACTTTGAATTTCAAAGGTTTTAAGACCTAGCCGACACCCAAAAAAATCATAACATGGCTTTGCATGATTTCGCGAGATTTGTACTCAGTTCTTTCAGTCACGGCTTTATCGGACTAACAGGTCATTTTTTGTGATCTTTACGTTGTTCATTGCAAAAATAATGGCCGACGCATGGTGTACTACAACGGCTGTAGAGGACTGGCCGCCGGCGTACTACGACAAAACAGCAACTCGTAATGGGAAGCAGTTCTCAGAACTGACTCGGGAAGACAAACAGTGTAGCGGTCGGACCACAGCTGCGTCAATCAAGATCCACTCGCTCTGCGGATACAAGTACCGTTTGCACCACTCCGGCTTGAAAGAATAACGATAAATTGTTGTCGGAGCCAATAGCTCAACTTCTGAGAGAAATCGGGCCTTCAATAAAGCCGACCGTGGCGCTACCGCGGACAGAGGTGTACCCCGTAGTAGCCTAGCGAAGCCTTACCCATCTCTTTGGACGCCTCGTACCTCCCCACCTCCGCCGCCCTCCCGACACCTGAATCATGGTGCTCTCCCGTTGCTTCAAACCTGACTGTGTGGATCCAGCCGTTCCAGTCAGGGAAGGCAGCAGGCAGAGCAGAGCGTTTGCTGTCGTCAGCACCATGCCCTCCCTCATTTTGGGCTTTCAGGCCGTATCCACTTTTTCTTCACTACTGTACCCTTGTATATTGCTCTACTACCGAACCAGTGGCTGTTGGGCGTCATTGAAATGAAGATTTCCCCAGTTTCGGTTTGGTTCCAAACTAATCGAACCTCCTTTTTTGGGTGGCTATCGAAAGAGACCGCTTGCTCCATCCCGTTACGTCATGCAGTGCGGTACATCGCTGAAATCCACTATGCCAAAATATCCGCACCCCTGATCATATCATTTAGAAGTTGCAAAGGTTAACACAGAGTTCACATATAGAGGCAGCGAGTACGATAAAGGGAATTTGCATCTGAACGCAGTCGCCGAGGGACGTAGCACCGTCAAATGCGATTAACTAAGCGCTGCGCAGGGAAGATAGTATTGTGGCGCTTCGTAGCAAAAGGTGCGTTAGTTTTCATATTGCATAGAATTTTTATCAATGGTTCATATCTTGAACATAGTATAATCTATCGGGCCACTATAATTCAAAAGCGCAGCCAGCGCTGAGCTTGCAGCACTCGTCCAAAGTTACCGAGCGAGAGAAGCGCCTGTACATCGGCTTTTGGCCGTTTCTCCTGCGGAGACTCTTCACTGCCTCACACTATGGTACCTTAGCCTTTATAAATGTTTAGCTACCTTCAAGTCATCGTAACCGCTGACTTTACCCGAGGCTCGAGCTCTTCCAGCAACGACGCATCGCGGCCTGCTGCGAGTCGGCTGCTAGTCCTACTCATCCAGAAATCGATCACTGCTTCAACGTATCTGGTCACCCGTCCCATTTGATTGCTACATGATTAGTCGGTGCAGTTCTCCCTCTTCATCAAGTCACCTAAAAATTAAGGCGCACACTCACTTTGCTCGGATGCTAAGCCTAGGGAGGAGTCTAGGCGCTACATGTGGCTTAAACGGAATCTTGCCTGCGGAAAAAGGCTATTGCCGCCCCATTACCGTTAGACCCAATCGATAACCCTTAGGCCTAGCCTCATGCAAAGCCCCCCATCTCAAAAACAACGAACGAACATAAGTCTATAGTTTCGATTAATACTAATCATACCACAAGACAAAGTGATCCTTGTCCCATGGAAGATTCCTTTTAAGCCTAAACCAGTGTAAGCAATGAAAAACCGCAAGAAGTTTTAGCCTAAACCCAAGTTTTACGCCTTGGTTTCAATGATGAGCCAGCTGTGGTGACCTGACCCGACGAGTACCACTGAACGCCTCACTACATTAGCTCGAATGCATATTCCAAATTAGCGGATAACAATTGTTTTACTGATAGAATTGTGAGAATGAGAGGTGATCAGCTGCAGATAGCAAGGATGAGAGTTCGTCATGAGTTGCCGCTGCGATTAGGTAAAGGAGTCGAGCTACTGCTCCTTAGCGTCTGATCTTGATGCTTCCAAACCTTAAACATCTCTCTAAGTTCAAGGTGGACATCACCGAAGATCTTCGAATTCTCCAATCCTGACCCCTTATCGTTGATGTTCAGAATCGAAAAATTTATGGGTTACACAGGACATGGCCAAGCAGCAGGTGGGCGCCTATTCATGAAGATATGAGCCCTGATTTTCACTGGGACAACAAGTTCAATCATGAGGCAGAGAAGATTGGTTTAAACGCGAGTGATCGGAGCATAGTCTAATATACGTAAACAAAAGAAGAAAAAGTGAATGAAATGAAGCAAAAAGCAAAAAAACGGGATGTTTTCCGTTTCTGAACTCCTTTCACAGTGATTACCTTCTAGGGGCAATCGGTGTTGAGAAAGGGCGCTGATAGGATCGAAAAACACGGTTGTTGAAGTGAAAAAACCTGATTGACAGCTAGCGGGTAGCGATCGCTCTACCGTGTACCCAGCCGATCGGCTGGCTGCTCCACTCGCTCGTTTTCCGTCCGCGTTCCGATCTAACGTCGCCGGCTACCTCAAAGGGTTATCGTTGTCGTAAACGGCCCGGTCCCCTCCGTGAACGACTTCGCACCCTACCGCGATGCGCATCGAATCGAATTATACGACACGTAGCCCACTCAAGGTTCTGATAAATATGTGACCGTTAATGTAAATCAATAATCGATCAACGCTTGTGGCAAAATGTTCCAGATTTTCTGAGTAGTTTCTAGGATATTCTACAAAAATTCACAAGTTCTGCTACCGATCTTGTTTCCGGCGTGGCTGCCTGAATGACGTACCGGATGTTAGCCCAAGGACATACGAGTGAAACGAGCAGCCGGGACAAAGGATCGGCAGAAGAAGAATGAAGGGCACGTGCGCACGGACTCGAAAACAGTTACCCGAACCCAGCTGTCGACTTCTCGGAAAGGCGCATGGAAAAGCTGCTGTCCGGTCAGTACAATTTCCCATCCCTGGAAGTTTCAACTCCAAGAGCCATACATAAGCTGCTGGGTTGTGAACAATACTCCGCACCCAATCCAACAGGGCGCCAAAAACACGTCAAAATCCTCAGACAACCTTTTACATGCGTCTTAAATCGAGCTTGATATCTCGGTGGCACACAGACAAAAAGAATAAAATTCTTAGTAGTTAGAGCAACAACCCGATGAGGTGGTGCGAACACATCGTCTGTTGGGTAGGACAAAATAGCCTCCCAGTCATTTGCCGTTGTCGCTGCTTAAATGGTGCGACCAATAAACGCTAGCACGCTTCATCAACGTAAGCTACTGACAGCTAAACCGACAGCTAATGAACCGGAACACTTGCGTTCAATACCTCGGGCACACAATGGTAATTACTACGTAGCGCTAATACAAACTCGTACGGGCTAGTGGGGCCATGGAGCAATCAAGTCCTGACAATCCGGGAGATGGAGTCCTTGCGTGAAGCTACATCTTCTTTATTATCGTGATTTCACAGTCCACATCTTCATGTGCTATTACCTTCTATTCAATAATTACGTTTGTTCCTTGTTAGAGTATCAACTCCTTTTTGCACGTCGCCGACACTGTCGCTGGTGGACGTACTTTGGGAACCCGTGGGAGACCATCATAACCACTCTCTGCACCTACCAAACTATTTAGAGCCAAGAAACGATAAAGCTTCATATATGACAACGCCAGTTGGTTTTGGTCAAGTCTGTAAATGGTGGAAAGGAAACAAGATTCTCGTTCAGCTAACTCTCGTATGGCTCAGCTTGAAAAAAAAATGATGGGCACATTCCATGATAAATACAGTGGGTTGGTCCTCTCCGAATTCATGCTAGCGATAGAGCTAAAATGCACGAAGTTGCGGATGTGTCGTCGGCATAAAGTGTGCGGCAGAGCATTAGGGCTTTGTCTTTCATGCTGCCTGGCACTTCAGCTGTTAGCCGCGTTTCAACGGCCTACTCAGCGGAATGTCTGCTGTCTCTCTTGTATACTATGTTCTATCGTCTCACTTGTTTATTATCTCACCCTGACGCCCAGATCTCATGACTTAGCAGACGCGTCTGTGTCGTGAGCACTGTTTAACACCGCGAGACAGGCGTTTAGTGTTTCAGTGGATATTCCACTTTCTTTAATTTTCGACAATGTCTACTTCTCTTCTATTTCATTCACGAGTGTGATGATCAAACTAGTCTAAGCGTGGAAGGTGCCTAGAGGAAGACATTAATGCTCAATTCAAAATAAATAAATGAATTAATAAATAAATTCAAGCAGCAGAGATGTTCTAATATCGATGATAAACTTCTTTAAATGGGCCCGTGCCCTAACTCTTTGCCCAGCTAGGAATTGGTTTGATGGGAATTGAAAAGATTAAAAAGGAATTGTGTTGAATTGAAGATAATTGGGTCGAATGTAAATAGTGTTACTTGGCGCGCTCACCACGCGAGCGGTCCGGGATCAAATCCTGGGTCGTGAGTCGCCCGGGCCAACCAAGCCTTCCATCCCTCCGGGGTCGGTTAAGCTGGTACCAGACCTGTCTGGAGGATAAAAACACTGACTTGTACATCGGCTGGGCCCCCGCAAGTCATTGTATAGGCCACATCGCATTCAAACGCCACTACGAATGTACAAATGGAAGTAGAATGCGTGCCGCATCCCAAGACGGGATTGATCAACGGCAGAAGCTTTATCCTTTAATGCCCTTTAGGGCGAATGTTTGAGTGCCTGTCATTTTATTCCCTTCCCTACATCGCTCTTCACGATTGAGTAAGAACCATGAAGAAATCTTCTGGAATTTTGTGCAAAGTGCTAAGGACGTAATGAAGGTCAGTTGAAGAAGAATCTCTTAGTAACTGTTATGTGTTATTGTATCCTGCCCTCGGCAGCTTACTGCGGCGAAAAATTAACTCTAAGTGACCCTTCGAGGAACAAGTTTCCTTGGCAGTAAGTGTGACTGATAATAAAACACTAAGTATTTGAAATAGTAATTTTGAACATAAATATGCTCTTGGCGGCCCCACCTTTACGGGACATCTACCCAAAACCCTTATCTACGGCAATAATGTAGAAAAAGCAGAGGAAATGATACAGGGTTCGCCTATCGACCCTCTACCAACGAACGAAAGCACGACAAGCTGAACAGAGTCGAAAAGTATGCATAACCTCGACAGTCGTGGTACGATTTCGGAGATGGTTGCTTCGATATTCTAACCACGGCAATAAGTAAATATGACTACAATTATCGACGAAAGGACGTAGAGGTGCTAAAGTGAGGAAGCGCTACACCTGTCGGCAGTGCAGCAGCCACTGTGCGAGTGTGTGTGTGTGCCCAAGCAGAATATCAAAGTCGACACGGGGTAACAGCATCTAATCGTCCCATAAAACAATTTATGGCGCGCACCGGGGTGAAACACCGTGCTTGAGAAGAACCGCCGTCAACGCACGCGCTTCTCAACGATCACAATCAATCAATCACTCACACTCAGCATGAATCCTCATTGATAACAAGTTGCTGTTGTCAGTATTGAATGGCAGTCCGAATGGCATCCGAGGAGACACACCCGTTCAGGGGAATGCTCCGATAAACTTTGAAAAAAACGCTCCCTTCCAACCAAAACCAAGCAACCAGGATTCAGTGTGGGTTCACTTATGCATTGATGAAGAAGGGAGAAAGAATGTTAAGCTTCGAGGAATCTCATAGGGATGCGCTTCAAACCCGCTCACTGCAACAGTGATTTATTGCTCTGTACAATGACACACGCTCGGGCAATCAGTGTTCAGGCTCAGTTCATTCGCCCAGCTCGTGCTCCGTTCGCAATATTAATCCGAATGCTTGGAGAATCTTGTTCGGTGTGTAGATACGAAATTAAGCCACCCTCGATCGCATTGGTGCTTTCATGGCCACACAACCTTTCGCTCAGGACTTTCGGCTCGATCTTTATCTCCTCTTGAGCTTTCTCTGTAATCTGCGATTAACCTATCTGGCCACAATTTCATCGCCAAAGTCGACCATGGAGCGAAATTTGCGCGATCAAGGCGCTGGACTACCTCCTTCTCCCAGTTCCAGAAGTGAACCCCACCGATGTTCTGAACGATCTCCATCTGCGAGAAGGTAACATACCTGCAAACCACACCAGACCTACCGATATTGCGCAACACCTTCTCCGAGAGGCTGAACCTGTGAGATCCATAGCGGCCTCCGATTGGTATCCGGGATTCTCGCCAATATACTCATTCCGGGAGGCGCCACATCCGCTTCGCCTCCGTATTCCGTTCTCTTCGCTCTCTTGCTCTGTTTCCTTTTTCCTCGACGCCCAGCATCTGATGTCTGCTGTTCTTTGAATCCTGACACCTGAGAAAAAGGAGGTTCTTACCTTCATCACTTCCACGATTACAGTAGTGGATGGATGGGGTTCAGATAATGTATGTACATACTTCAATTGTATGTGTACATACAATTGTATGTAGCTGATAAGCGGCGCACCACTGAGGAAAAAAACCGACCCATCGAGATCTGACGTCATTTTTGGGCTTTTTTGGCGACGTCAAGAAGTGGATTCACGTGTGATACACGACCCTTACCATTCGAATTCGTTACGCACCTTTCTGTCTAGAAGGCACAAGTGGGTGGTCTCCTCTTCCCACCCATCCCCCTCCCACCTGACCCCTTATGTCACTACATTGTTCATTTTATAATTATTTAACATTGTTTATCTTATAATTATTTTATTATACAATCTATAACTTTCATCTGTTCTGTTCCTTTCTATTGTAACTGTCGTCAACTTGTACCATCTCCCCTTGTCACCGCTGTACAATAGTTAAATAAATAAATAAATAAATCTCCACTTTGTGAACAAGCCTGCACTTGTCGCTGAGGGGATTTCCTCAGAGAGAGAAAGTCGGGGGATTTGCATTCAAGGCTGCCAGCACGTCCTTCCCTCGTCCACTGCAATATGAGCCCACTTTCCTTGTGAAGCACGGGACTGCGATCATCACTCCGTCAAATCAGGCCATAGGTATGTACCTGCAACATGCCTGTTTTTGTTGCCTTCAAACAACAAAGCGCGCCGACTCTTTGTCTGTCCATGGTTCCAAAAACGGTGTGCAACAAAAGAAAGTACAAGGCCGGCGCAAAAATACGGCGTAGGCAATTTGAGCCAGTGAGGCAGGGATAGCCGAGTGGTTAAGAGGTTAGACTCATGTCTGCACCTCTGAAAAACCGCGAGTTCGATCCCTGCCGAGGCTCGAAACCATGCCTTGCAAAAATTGCAAAAATGGTTCTAGTACCAGCGTCAGGCCCAGGTTGACAGGCCGGCTGATGAATACCCCAGTCACACCAACCATGTCTAAAAGTCGTCAAAAATCAGTGATAAAGCTAGGACGTCACCCGGAAGTGGCGCGCAGAACCCCCGCCCGAGTTCTGTGGTCAGTATGCGAGGGCTACCGAGGAGTGAACGGCCTCGGCCAAAGAAGCTAGTTCGAATTGGACTCTGAACGTAGGGATCGCTAACTGGGAAGTCCCGAGAGGTTGCTGATCTGATGACGCGCAGGAAAAAATCCAAGTCCTATGCCTTCAGGAGACGCGATGGAAAGGTGCTAAGGCCAGGGAAATCGGGGAAGGTGTCAAACTCTACTACAATGGGAAGACACCAAGCGGAACGGTGTGGCCATAGCGGTAGCGGAGTCGCTCAAGGACTATGTCTCCGCTGTGAACAGGATCAGCGATCGGATCATGGCTGTGAGGATAGACACGAAGGAGGGGTACTGGTCAATACTATCAGTGTACGCTCCGCAGACCGGATGCCCCGAGAGTGAGAAGGACGAGTTCTACCTAAGGCTTGACGAAGCCATCAGATCGATCCCGGAAAGCGATTACTTGACCATAGCAGGTGATCTGAATGGGCACGTCGGCAGCGACAGAAGAGGTCTTGAAAGGGTGCACGGAGGTAGAGGAATAGGAGTGAGGAACGCCGAGGGAGAGAGGGTCCTGGACCTGGCTACGGCCCACGATCTGGCAATCTGCAGCACGTTCTTCGCGAAAAGGGAGACTCAGAAGGTCACCTACAGCAGTGGAGGGAGACAGACGGAAATCGACCATGTACTGGTAAGAAGATCATCCCTCAAAACTGTGAAGGATATCAAGGTAATTCCTGGCGAAGACCTGGCTCCTCAGCACAGGCCCCTCCTGGCAGACATAGCCATAGACCTTCCCAAGAAGACAAGGGTAAGAACCGAGAGGAGAATCCGGTGGTGGAAGTTGCACCGAGCAGAGAAGAGCGACCTCAAACGAAGGATAATGGAAGTTGGTCTCCCAGATCCTGAGGGACCAGTGCAGCAGACTTGGGGCATGCAGCTGAGATCATCCTACGATGCGCCAAGGAGGTACTGGGCGAGACGCGAGGTGGATTCAGAGGAGACAAGGCAGCGTGGTTCTGGAACGAGGAGGTCCAGCGAGTCGTGAAGCAGAAGAAGGAAGCATACAAGCGCTGGCAGAAGACCCGGAGCCCCGAGGACCTCGCTGCCTACAAGAGTTGCAAGAGGCTCGCTAAGGCAGCCGTCGCCAAGGCGAAGAACACGGAAATGGACGCCTTGTACGAGAAGTTGGAGAGCCAAAACGCAGAAAAGTTCGTCTTCAGACTGGCCAAAGCCCGGCATCGGGCTACCCAAGACATTAGGGTGGTGAAGAGCGTGAAGAGCAGTAACGGTGCCATCCTGAGGAAGCCAACTGAAGTCAGGAGGAGGTGGGAGGAGTACTACAAAGCGCTCCTGAACGAGGAGTTCCCCACAGAGACAGCTCGCAAGTAGAGGCGACGGCTGGCCCTATCTCACTATGGACAGGATGATGTCGTCAAGACCTAAGAGCAGATGAAGGTGCAGCAGTGCCAGATGGGGTGCCAATCGAGGCTTGGAAGGCGCTCGGTGAGTACGGGATAAGATGGCTCACACGATTCCTCAACAACATAACTGCGGAAGGAAGGATGCCAGATGCCTGGAGAACAAGCACTATCGTCCCCATCTTCAAGCAGAAGGGTGACGCGATGGACTGCTCCAACTACCGCGGGATCAAGTTGACTGCTCATACAATGAAGCTGTACGAGCGACTGGTCGACTCGAAACTGCGGGAGCTGGTCCCGATCTCCCAGGAACAGTTCGGGTTCATGCCCGAAAGGTCTACTACGGATGCCATCTTCATCGCGAGGCAAGTGATGGAAAAGTACCGAGAAAAGCGCCGACCCTGCTACCTAGCCTTCCTTGACCTGGAGAAGGCGTTCGACCGACTACCTCGAACAGTACTATGGAGAGCGCTCCAGGGAGAGGTAGATGTGCAGAAAAAAACCCAAATCCTGAAGTCTACCTTCGGTGAAGACATGTACGAGGGGCGATAGGGCACTCCCTACGCACCCCCCGCGGCCTAACGAAGGAAGTGGACATCACGGTTGGGGTGCACCAAGGGTCAGCTCTGAGCCCGTTCCTCTTCCTCCTTAACACTAGATGTCATGGTGAAGGGGTCTCATGGAAGGACCACTGAAGACCAATCCTCTACGCTGACGACATCGCCCTGATAGCGGATAGTAGAGAGGAACTACAGGCCAAGGTGCAGCAATGGCAGAAGGTCCTGGCAGAAGGCGGACTACGGCTGAATGTCAAGAAGACCAAGTTCCTGAGCTCTGAAGAGGGTGCAGAGCCGATCGTGGACGGCCATGGTGAGACCATCGAAAGAGTGGAGGACTTCAGATACCTCGGGAGCGATCTGGCAGCCGACGGAAGTGTGTGGATCAGGCAGTAAAGGCACGAATCAACGCGGCCTGGATGAAGTGGAGGGAGTCCACTGGATCCTCTGCGATCGAAGGTGCTCCAGAACACTGAAAGGAAAGGTGTATCGGGCAGTGGTGAGGCCTGCGATGCTATACGGCAGCGAGTGCTGGCCCCTGAACAAGAATCACGAAAGGCAGCTTCACTCCGCTGAGATGAGGATGCTGAGATGGGCCTGCGGCTGGACGCGACTGGACAGGGTCAGGAACGAGGATGTCAGAGCGGTCATGCAGACTGCCCCTGTCCAGCTGAAGGTACGGGAACAGCGTCTGCGATGGTATGGGCACGTGCTAAGGAGGCCACAGGACCACCCAATAAGGAAAGCAATGGACTTCGAAGCGCAAGGCAAGCGACCGCGAGGTGCCCCAAAGAAGAGGTGGAAGGACGTAATCAAGAAGGACCTAAGTGAAATCACGGCCACAGCAGAAGATGCCCTAGACAGAGCGAAGTGGCGACGACTGATAAAGACAGCGGACCCTGCGACT
The DNA here is from genome assembly GCA_036418205.1 of Ostertagia ostertagi. Classification (NCBI taxonomy): domain Eukaryota; kingdom Metazoa; phylum Nematoda; class Chromadorea; order Rhabditida; family Trichostrongylidae; genus Ostertagia; species Ostertagia ostertagi. The sequence goes on along the minus strand of MU870491.1, from coordinate 14,885 downwards.
GCGCGGGACTAACGCTAGGAGAACGTAAGTAAGAAGATTTGAACCCAGTCCCGATAAGAAGGTGTCGAGATATTCACTCTGAACACCATCTTTGGAAAACATATATTTATGTATGAGTGCATACTAACTGTTGAGTGACTACCTGTCGCTCCTTATTCAGAATGGAAATTGAAACGACTTTGAAACCAATTTCTTGGAAGTGGCCCTGTATATAACCCGATGCTCCCGCAACTGCCCGCTTCACGCCAATTCACTCACACCTTCTGAGCCGTCGGCTTTAAGACAAATCCATTTGCATTGTTTTGGCACTATATGCATCTTCAATATCACCACATTGAATAAGCCACTACTGGAGCGGTTACGTGCCCAATCTTTGACTTGGCCTTAAAGGAATCTTGCGCGGAAAAATCATGATTCTATTTCAGCCATAAATCACTGGCTTGAGACTCATTATCCACGATAATAGTGAAAAGAACTGAAGTATTGCTTTCGTTTTGATTAGAAATTCGAAAACTCGAAAAGGCTGCTACGCGTTCGAATTGCCCACGGACGTCTTTCACGAATGCTGGCGACGGGGATGCTCAAACTTGGTTCTTGGAGTGCATTCACTAGAAGCTCTTTCTGGCCTTCTGCTTCGTTGCATTCACATCTTACACTTCTACTCCATCCTATTCCATCGATCGATTTGTCTCCACTCTCCGAAATCGCGCGCTTTAACCCGATTCTCTCATTGCGTCGCCTGGTACGTAGCCGGCCAAACGCCGTCTTCTTTCCATGCCTCGCCTGGCTCTGCCTCCTGGTCCTTCGATGGTCCATAACGTGTAGTTTTTGTACGTTTGTTTCTCTTCAGAAACCGAATCTTCATGCGTGAAACTTTGTGTGCTATTTCCAGTGATCAAGTTGGTATGACCAATGGTGTGAAATAAACTTCCTCAAAACCCAACGCTTGAGCTGGTCCACCGGTTTGCTAGATTCCGAATCCAATCTTTCTGAACCGTAGTGTCGGCGACAACTTTCTTTGGCATACCTTCTTGGAAAGTGACCCATAGCCACCCCATACATAAGCAAAAACGCAACCGGAGGGAAGTTCACATTCACCTCAAACAGCATTCCCCAGATAAACGTACTGTTACTGGCAACATTAATACTGCAGATACATTGGGGTGTTCTAGACAGATGGAATGAAACAGGAATGTGAATATGCTACTCTGATGATCTCTCACCTGCATATTGCGGTTGCGATAAGAGAGTGAGAGACTGAGAACGCAGAAGAGAGAATGGGGCTAGAAAGCGCAAGAACTGAGATTGTGCCAGAGGACAGCTTGCTGCGTACACAGACATTGCAGCTGCTGCAGCTAAGCTTGCAAGTGCCTAGCGCCATTGTTGGGTATCCATGCCACGGGAGTCGTCCGCTTGCGGCTTGTCGTCTGTTAGGAGTCCATTTTACAGAGGGAATGTTGACTTCTGAAATATGTCGCAGTTAATTTCTATTCATTGTCGGATCTAGGATATTGTGTTCGGTTCACGTTATTCCTGCTTTGCTAGCATCTTTGGAAGTCCCGGAAAATAGTTTCAAGTTTTCTTGAATGAAAAACTAAATCATCCCCGCGGAAAAAATGCAAAAGGATTCCTTCCATCGATGTTCATACGGGCTCCCATCGTGGGTTGCGCCAGAATTGCACGTTCCCAACCCTATTTCTTCTCTGCTGATTCGAGAGAGCTTGTCGTTCATGCTATGTATTGGCTTGTACTCCAGCTCACTACGAGTAACCGTTCGCGTCCTTTGCCCACATACTATCGATCTACAGCCAATTTAATATTCCTCTCACTGATCTGCGTTGAAATTAGCCAGATCCCTCAGCTTCAGTCATTCAGTTTGCACAGTTCATGCTATGCTGCAGTTGTTGTACCAGTCCACTGCGTCATCCTTCTAACTGGAGACGGAGATCTCAGTGCTTGCTCTCCAGGCAATTTTCAAATTTTTAACTTTCCCCAATTGCAGCGCTGAGGACTGTAGCCTTTCCCATACTCCCCGCTCTGCTTTCCCAGCCTCGTCACGTCGCTGGACTGTACCGCCTCACTTACCCTTTTTGTAATCTTTTTTTTTTCCTTGCGAAGGCGCTCTCGGCAGACGCTTGGTCAACGCCAACACGCTATACGTAGTGTGTCCTTTGAAGAACGCCACATCAATCTCGAATATTAGTGACAAGATTGGAAGGCCGCTTATCGTTGTGCCTTGTTTACCGTCCCAACACAATTCTTATTAAAGGACGAATTCACGATGAAAAAGCAACCCATTTCAAATTAACCTAGGGATGGTGAGTGGTACACGAAAGAAGGAAGAACCATGAGAAACGGCCCAGAACCCGAGAAATGGGACCCCTTCCTTGCCCGTTGATTTGAGCATTGATGCGACTATCATCGCTGTGCCCTCTTCAACGCTACGCTCTCTCACCTATCTAATCACTCACCACGTATAGACCTGCGGCGAGTGATCAGATGATCGGTGGGCGTGCACTGACCAGCCGCGGCGGGATTAAACCTTAATAGGTCAACGAGGTCAACTCCTCCTGTGCAAATTGTGCTTCAGTTCGCACACTTAGGAGCTCCGCGGGTCCCTCAACCAGGTGAATTCTTCCTAATTCGATTTTCCCTCTGATCGTGAATTCGTCCTTTAATAGGAGAGACCGATGGGAAGATGACTGATCAGAAAACGTCTTCTGTGCGTATATACTCGAGCAGGAAAGAGCAACCAACGAATCTCACTGATGGTATGCAAAATACTGAGCAGTAACACTTGGTCGCTGCAGCACTTTCAGCTATGGTTTCAGCTCTTCCAAGACTGAGGTAAAGGACCTGGCGACGAAGATCGTATTTTGACCTCTAGCGCTAGATGGACGAAATAAAGAAAGTCAACGAATTGAGTCCTCGACAAACCGCACAAAACTTGTATTGAGATTCAGTCAGAAAAACTCAAAAGTTCTACGAGCGACTGTTAAGGCCTTTTCAGAATAGAAAATGGGTTTGCCCTAATCTGAGCGAACGCGAGCAAGCAGTACTGGTTGCCAATGCTGAAACTTCGCTCCATAACTCCAAGAGGAAGGTTCTTGAAATTCATGTTGACCG
>MU870490.1:17047-29768 GCA_036418205.1 Ostertagia ostertagi | reverse complement strand
TGACGCGCAATTTGCATGGAAAATTTGATCTCGGCGACCTACTATCATGCTCTAAAGCTGGCGGGTCCGGCGATCTCCGCCCACCGATCATCTGATCACTCGCCGTAGTTCAATACGTGGCGAGTGATTAGATAGCTGAGAGAGCGTAGTGTTGAAGAGGGCACAGCGATGAGAGTCGCATCAATGCTCAAATCAACGGGCAAGGAAGGGGTCCCATTTCTCGGGTTCTGGGCCGTTTCTCATGGTTCTTCCTTCTTTCGTGTACCACTCACCATCCCTAGGTTAATTTGAAATGGGTTGCTTTTTCATCGTGAATTCGTCCTTTAAAGTTAGATATTTGAAAGAAAGGCTTCGAAATAATCGCATCTTTCTCTAAAAGGAGGAAAAGGCTGGAAAAGAGTTCCGGCGAACACATTTGACCACTACTCTAGTTCGCTAAAATAGCAGGCTTGGATGACCGCGAAAGGAACAATTATGGTGGGCAGAACAAAGAAGAGCTTTTGCAATAGCGAAGCTCTCAGTATCGGTTCAATATTCCCCATCTCCTGGTCGTGTACAAGCGATTAAACAGAGGTCAAACATGCTTTTAAAATGCAAAGTGATTATCGGTTAGCAACCTAGAAATGCTAGCTCCCTCTGATCAGCTGCTATTCCGTTGGAGCAGTAAGCACGATAAAGCGCCCAAATAACTACCAATTTCGTTATGTAATTCTCTATTAACATAAGGAAGGTCATGTGTAGGCATGGGGTCTTTCTGCTAGGTTGTTCGCTGCTTAAAAGCTGAAATTGCCAAAAATCATCCATTCGTTAAGTTTCGAGTGATGCTCCATTCAATGCGTTTACGTGTGGCTTTGAACTTCCGAAAATGGGCCACGTTTGAGTGCGGTTAATTAGGTCAAAAGTCGTTATTCGACCAATTGGTAATTAGTGCCAGTCCAGTGCGACCAGGATCCAATTGTATTTATTAGCTACTCTGCAGCTCTTTCTGACTACTAGTGAAGCAGATGAATTGGTAATGAGAGACGGCTCGAAGCAAGTTTTATGCACGTGCGGTTACGAAGAGAACTTGCTGACTATTCTGACAGGAAGAGTAATCTCTCATAAGGGCATGCTAGAGAAAAGGAAGTGCACGAAAAATACAAATCGTTTAGAAAAGGGAATACGAGGGGTAGAATGGTGGGACCTTGTCCATCCCTAATAAATGATGATGAACTGAATTGAAAAGAAGAAATACGAGGAAAAGTATAAAGAGCTCAGCATCCATCGATTATCCTGAGAGACGCCGTGAATCGGTATCACACACGGATGAATGGATACTATGGTTCATAGGACTCCTGGCCTTACAGGATAGCCGAAGATAGAATAATTAACAGGCCAGAATATGGCCTTCCTATTCCTTTCAAAGAGAATCTTGTCTATCACGTACCGTTCGAACCATGAACGGTATCTCCGTGAATCTTGCTTCCAATCGGTATCACACACGGATAAAAATACTATGGTTCATAGGACTTTTTGGCCTTACAGAGAGCCTGAGATAGAATAATTGACAGGCCAGAATACGGTTTCCTATTTCTTTTACAAGATGTGAATTTTTCCCGCTCGCTTTCGAGTTACCTTGAACACTAGTGAGCAGAATGAATTGGAATGAGAGTGACGGCTCGACGCAAGTTGTTGCGTGTGGCGCTCAGAGGAGAAACTAAGCTGCAGGAGCGGGGGGGGTGCGAAGTAATCTCTCATAAGGGCTGCTAGAGGATGGAAGTGGCACGAAAAAAATACAAATCGCTAAGAAAAGAGAATGCGTGGGGTAGAATGGTGGGATCTCGTCCATTCCTAATAAATGATGATGAACTGAATTGGAAAGAGGAACTAGGAGGAAAAGTATAGAGTGCTCAGCATCCATCGATTATCCCTGAAAGGCGCCGTGAATCTTGCTTCCAATCGGTATCACACACGGATAAATGAATACTATGGTTCATAGGACTTTTAGGGCGTAAAGGAGAGCCTGAGATAGAATAACTAACAGCCAGAATATGGCCTCCTATTCCTTTCATGAGATCTTGAATATCCGGTACGCTCAAACTTGAACGGTTCTCCGGTTCGGCCATGCTCCCTTTTCTTGTACCGGCAGGAGTCCAGAGAACAATTCTTTCTTCAACGAAATCTAATCCTGATGCCCGACATCGCCATCTTTTTTTCAAAGCTTGTGTTGTTCCCGTTAATTGATCGTCTTCATCGGGCTGAAGGCGACCGGACTCTCAATCCACTGAAGATCTGCTAAATGCGAAATGGCTCAATTAAGACGAACAAACCATTATAAAACGAAATACTCGAAAGGTATTTCGCTCCTTCCTCAGGCGAAGCCAAGCATGGTGAAATCGGGTAGGCGAACCCTTTTGGTGGCGCGATAGAGTACGAAGCTGCAGATGCACCATTTTCCCGGCTCTAAAACGCAGCGCTAGAACTTTATAAGGATCGCTTCGAGCGCTTCCATTTTCCTCGTCCACAGCATGCTGATGTTTGTGCTCTCTCATCCATGCTCTCTCTCACCTATCCTCCCTCCTTCATGCTCAGTTTCTCCTGCGTTTCCTGAAAAGCGAGCAATTTGCTGCTTAGGGGTTTTCATGAGCAATTCGATGCTTAGAGATTTTCTATGACTCCATTTCCTGCATCTTTCATGTGCATGTTTGATCGTGGGATATGCCTTTAGCAAATAAATAAATTTCCGATCTCATCTGGTTTTATGAAATAAGCTTGTAAGTGTGTAGACAATTCAGAGCAATTATATTACTTCCGGGTCTCACCCAGGCGGTAGGCGGCACGTGGTGCTGCCCACCGCCCAGGCGTGGCCCAGAGGTAATATCATATATTGGTCTGGACTTCGCCGACACGAACAAGCCTTCACTCCTTAGTGATCCTTGATATCTATCGAATATGTATTGAAGTAGAAAATCATCAACATCGGCAAATTATTGAATGAGTCAAAATGTATTCAAATGCTACTGCGGCTTGATGAATATTTACCTTGTCATGTTAAGATTGTTGTCATGGAACCTCATGTGGACCAAAATGATTACTTTGAGACTACAAAAATTTGCCCAGAAAAGAATGCTAAAAGTGTTTCTTTTGGAAATAGGCAATATTTCGGCGCGTAGCACCTTCTTCTGGCTCTGAAACACTTCACATTAGTAAGTTAGTTTATGTTTTGAAAATCTTAACCGACTCGCCAACAACTCTGTTTAAGTGGGCTTACCAAGCCCGAGGTCGGTTTGGAGAAGAAACTGGTCATACTACCCGATCGCGCCCTTAAAGTATTTTCAAAATATTAATTAACTCACTAAATTCAAATATTCAGGGCTAGAAGAAGGTGGTGCTCACCGGAATATTGCCTGTTCCCAAATAAACACTTTTGGAATTCTTTTCAGGAATACTTTTTTTATTTTTTTTTTTGTAAATTATTAAATTGTTATAAATTATTTATGACAATTTTTTATTTTTATAAATTTGGTGTATAAATATTTAGATTTACCTATTCGTTTTCCGCTAATGCTATGAAACTTTCCAGTGTCCCACCAGTCAGTTGAGGGCGAACAACTTAGCATTAGTGCATGCGTTTGAAATTACGTTCAGCTCACTATTCTTCTAATAATGTGTGCTATACGAAGTCCATTCATAAGCAGAGTCAACCCTGCGTTGCGCAGTTTTCAACGGCCACGTTGCGCAGTTTCGCCCGATTAGACACGTTCTCTCGCGCGAACATTCACACTCGCATGCTCGAGCCGTCTGTGTCTCCGCCCATACAGCGTGCGTTGAGGATCTCTCAACGTGCCGTTGCGAACTGCGCAACGCAGGGTTGACTCTGGTTCAAAAGTCACATCTCTTCACAACAGTTCTAACCAGTTTAGCGAGATGGACATCGGGTTACAGTGAATTTGTCAAAGTCGCATTCAAGCTCCTCTGTAAATTTGCCTAGGGGCCAATGCGTGGCGCATCCTACAGGGATTGACGCCTTATGGGCTCATGTCATATGCGCTCATCATTGCTTTGGGCTCTGTGCTCACGAAAAGAGGTTTTTCAATGCTCTGATTAAAATTATCAATTTCCATTCACTTCTGGACTTCCAGCTGTGCAATACGGTATGTGGTGGTTTTGTACTGTGGTATATTGAAGGGCCTATGTACTGTAGAATGTTCCTTATAAAGATGGTGTCATTCTGCTGTGCGTGGGGATACACATTCTTTTATTGGCGTGCTGGCAACGCACGATGCTCAATTATGGTCACCTAAATCACTGGTTGTGGGGTTTGCCTCCCCACAACCACTTGATTTAGCTCAGCTGACGGGTCAGCGCTTATCGAACGCCTATCGAAAAAGACGACAGATTCCAGGAAAAAGAGGCATGCTGCGCGCCGAGCTGTGTCGTTTGTTTTTTTGTGACATAACGTCATTTTAAGCAGCTGAGGCCAACAATAGCAATTACCTCGCAACACCCGATTTGAAGGTTTCTGTTCACCCATAAGGACTCGTTGCCTTTTTCTCTCAATCTTAATACATTTTGAATATTTGAGTGAGGTAGGGATCCTTGATTCCTTCGATAAATTCTTTTCCGTTTTTTTTTTCAGCTGATATTGCACTGAATTCCCATTTAAGGCTTCAAATTTCAAGCCTATCTTCGCTCTTTAGGCTGGTTTCATACATAGGCTGTAATCAAATTAATTTGATCCGATTGTCAGATCTCCACAACATATTAGAGCTGGAAAATGGGTAGGGTAACCTTGAAGAGAAATCGAAATCTCCCTTCTAGTAGGGGCACATCCTTCAAGGCAAGGGCCAGGACTGTGATCGGGCCTAAATCTTTAGCAAAGCCAAAACAACCCTTCCATTCCTTAAAGATTGCGATAGGTTCAAGAAAGTTCTTATAGAAGTGGTTAGTGCTCAATGGTACGCCAGTGGCGAAAAAAGGAGAAATCCGTCAAGAAAACGCAAAACGGGACCCCTTTTTTGGCCGTTGGTTTTCCACTCATGAACAGGTAACAGCTCAGAAAGCGGACGTATGAACGAGTTCATCGCAACGCGTTTGGTGACAGCATGCCAATCCATGCTCCAGTCGAGTTGCTTCAGTTGTGCCGCTGCTGGCAACGCAGCTCGTCCAAATCACCAAGTGAACTAGTGGGCGGATCGCTTTGTGGGCGGAGTGCTTTCGAAGTCCTGCTCAGCAACCAGCACACCTTTTCGGTCGTGGAAGCGCCACACCTCGCCTTCTTCCCTGGCAGCCAAGTTACTGAGTTCGGATGTGCATATGCTTCCCCGATGCGCTCCCTCTTTATCGTAATAACTTCCTTTTAACAACACGAGGGATACCGTTTTATACAGTGCGTACCAAAAGTATGTGGACACCCTGGAATCGATTCTCAGGGTCAGCTAAAGGCTTTTTGTGTCATGAAACCTCCACCATTCAACTCCTAGTGGTCGATAACCTACAATGATATTTTCGGCAAAAGATTTCGTTCTAACTTAGCGAACTATTTTTCATGGAAAGTTTTTTCTTTGTATCAAAATTATGTGGACACTTTTTGAAAAACGGCAATATCTTCAGAATCTGAAATCGGTAGGCCTACCAAAGTTTCTAGTAAGTTGAGCCATTCTGTTTGGCATGCTATGAATGGGGTCTGGATACATGTCTTGCAGATCTGTTCCCAACTAGCAAATTTCACCGACGTGTTAGGTCACTTGTGATATTACTCTTTTGTTCAATGACGTAGAGACCGCGAACCACGATACCTCTACGTTTTCAATAAGGATGAAGTCTGAGGAATACGCTAGCCGACTTGCCAATCAAAGCCGTTGCGTTTAGCATTTTTCCAAATGGAATGGTGTCAGGGACCTCCCCTGCAAAACAAGTGATTTGCAACCATGACTTTTCGAAAAAGGTTGTAGCCGGGACTCAAGCACCTCATTATAATCCTAGTCGTCTACCTGACATGTTGGCAAGCCAAACTTCAATGTCCCCCTCCTTTTGGAACCACCCCAGACCTTTGATGAACATCTTCCGAATTGTCTCTTCGAGCACATCTGCGGGTCCGACCAAAGTCTCTCCAAAACCTCAAGACCCACCCGAATAGTAAGGAATAAGCTTCTTTCTGCCAGTCGAGTTGGTCTATGAGAGAAATTTCCACAGAAAGTCTTTTATACTAATTTTACCATTTCCACGAAAGCACTGTCTGTGTGGGTTCAAAGTATCATGTTGTGATCCTTTTTTTGAGTGGGAATTCCAACCTTGCCAACCTGAACCCGCATTCATTCATATACAAAGCCTTCTTCATCTTCTTTCGTGTCGTGTGCTCAATTGATTGAATGAGACACCGATTGGTCTTTTTTAAGATCGGGAAGATCATTTATGCGTAAAGTTGAGTAGTACGAAAAGAATAATTTGAGAAAATTAAGGCTATTCTTCTCCTGTTTTGAACAAGTAGCGATTGAGAACAACCCTCAGTCAAGGTCGAGAGCTTAGCATCAGGATTTCGGATTTCTCTCCAAACCTACGAGGACGCATGACTGGTTGACGTGCTATTTCGCAATAGGAAGGTTCAGAAGCATGGGGATCCCATTTCTGTGCTCGGTCTTCTTCAGAAAAACGCTTGCCGTGAAGAGGAATGATGCCAGAATAAGTAACGAAAGGAGAAGTAAAAATAGGTTAGGAAATCGATGCAAAAACTTCATCTGCCTCAGGGTGTCCACATAATTTTGATACAAAGAAAAAACTTTCCATGAAAAATAGTTCGCTAAGTTAGAACGAAATCTTTTGCCGAGAATGTCATTGTAGGTTATCGACCACTAGGAGTTGAATGGTGAAGGTTTCATAACACAAAAAGCCTTTAGCTGACCCTGAGAATCGATTCTAGGGTGTCCACATACTTTTGGTACGCACTGTATATGTGAGTCCTGAAGCAGTTGTTCTAACGTATTTCCCTGCTTTTCTCGATCATGTTTTGCTTTTGGACTGGATTTGTAGGAGATGTGGTTTGAATGAAAAGCTACATACACAGTATGTATTGCGAGGATATCATGCTATGTTAGTCCAGCAGTGGGCGGTTATAGCTTGAGCTAGGCGGCGACAGCTCAGCATAGTGTGCCGGAGCCCCAGCCCCCTCCCTTACGCGCACCTTCGAGTTTCGGACGTAGCTTTACCTTTGTTGTTGGCACCACTTGAAAAACTGATAGAAGAGATTGACTAGGCCGTCAAATTCCGACCTGTGCCTTTATACCTGGACATGTCGCTAACATGCTTGAGAAAATGAAAGTAGGGATGCAATGGAAGCTGCCAAAGCGGAGGAGACCACCAGAAGCTCAAGAGGGAGGGAAACACGAAGAGAGCAGAGTGGCAAGCGAGATGCAGACACCCTACTGTGTAAACCGTTTTGTATAAGAGCAACATTCCATTTTAGGACAGATGACACGGTTCAGATCATGATCAACCGCTTTTTCAAGAATTTTGTGACCCCCTACCACATCAGTCTCGAAAGGCTTCCTCAGTACGATCCCCTTCCCTCTTTTTTCCGTCATGGCTGATTCTGTAGTATTTGATTCTGAGACCTAGCGGCACAGTGCAACTCCGCCCATTTTCCCTCCAAGCGGCCTAACGCGCTTGAGCGGGGAAGGTGTGGTAAACAAGAAGTTATGCGGTAAATTGGTGCAATGAAAATTTCGTATAACTTCGTATAAAAGGATAAAGGATAAAGCATTTGCCGTTGATCAATCCCTTTTTGGGATGCGGCACGCATTCTACTTCCATTTGTACATTCGTAGTGGCGTTTGAATGCGATGTGGCCTATACAATGACTTGCGGGGGCCAGCCGATGTTCAAGTCAGTGTTTTTATCCTCCCAGACAAGTCTGGTACCAATTAACCGACCCCGGAGGGATGGAAGGCTTGGTTGGCCCGGGCGACTCACGACCCAGGATTTGATCCCCGGACCGCTCGCGTGGTGAGCGCGCCACTTGTCACTACACCACTTCCGCCCCCCTTCATATAAACTCCACAAATCGTCAAAAACTCCGTACAAACACAACCCCCTTTAACGACCTCCGTCAACCTCCGTTCCTACTATGATAACCTTGCACAACCCCAAAATGCGACCCCCCACTTCCTGAAATCACATATGCGACCCCTTGCTCGAATAGCGCAGTCAATGGACTTGTTAACGAGCACTTTTGTTCTTTCAAGCACCTTAATAATAGCCTTCTTTACTAGCGATATAAGATAAGTGTGCAACGAGAATATTGAAGCAGGACGGCGAGTAGGTTTTCTCGATCCAGTTTTTGCGGCCAGAGTATTAGGTTGTCTCAGGAGTTCGTATGCGTATTTTGAAGCTTTCCGAGCCTACTCTCTTTCACGTGCTACATTGTCTATCATCACTATATCCACCTTCACTACCAGTCACGTTTTCGACGACCAACCGGCAGTAGCGCTAAAGGACGAATTCACGCTGGAAAGGCAACCCATTTCAAATTAACTAGCGATGGTGAGTGGTACAAGAAGGAAAACCATGAGAAACGGCCCAGAACCCGAGAAATGGGACCCCTTCCTTGCCCGTTGATTTGAGCATTGATGCGACTCTCATCGCTGTGCCCTCTTCAACACTACGCTCTCTCACCTATCTAATCACTCGCCACGTATAGACCTGCGGCGAGTGATCAGATGATCGGTGGGCGTGCACTGGCCCACCGCGCCAAGATTGAGCCTTAATAGGTCGCCGAGGTCAAACTTCGGTGCCAATTGCGCTTCAGTCCCCACCCTCAGGAAGATCGCGAGTTCCTCAACTAGGTGAATTACTCTTTCTTCGACTATCATTCTAATCGTGAATTTGTCCTTTAATTCTCAGAGGCTGGCGACTGGGAGTGAAAAAGGCAGTGCGTTCGATTTCGAGGTGCCTGTGGGATTGGTACTTTTGTGTAGAAGACTGCTGAGCGAAGACAGCAAAGTCTTTCGAAAGAGGATTGGATCACGGCTGCCACGTTTGGATAGGAGTAGGTGACGTCTCGGACTAAGCCTCGATATTCTATACGTCGTTCTATTTATAAACGCGTCGTCTCGGCTGTCGTGAGGCGGACATAATTTTTGGAGTTTCCAAGGACAGTTGCTGATGTGTTGTCGTGAGTCTCAACTGTTGATCACAGTAGACTTGGATGATTTCATTGCTGTAATGAGGGAGATGGCTCCAGAGGTTACTTCGAGAACGCTCCAAAAAAGGCTGACCTGGTGGTGAATTCGTTCATTTTTCACCCTCTTCTACTCGATCAAGCCACTAGGGCTTGTGTTTGGGTTGTCATGAGACCTGGACTTCTCACACAGTAACGGCTTTGTTTAACCAGGGCGTACGGGTGGAGTAGGAACACAAATTAGACGGAACTCGTGTCGCACTCCTGTCATCAGTGGTCAATTCATGGGGGAATCTTTGGCGAGGCTTCAACCATTTTACGAAGGAGCGAGAACCTCTACGAATTGTGCATCTGGAAACATCAGGATGTGGCGGCCACAATAGCAGGTAGCCCCGTGTGGAGTGGCTCCCACGAGAGAGCGCAGGCTCTCCAAATCCGACACTGATGGCCTCCCTGAACGAGGGTTTTTCTACCGGCTGTAGTCTCCTGAGCAAAGAAGATCCATCCATTCTGATACCTCATGGCTGGCAATGACAAGGAGATGTATCGCGATGCAGATGCCGCTTCCGGCTTCAATCGGTTTGTGGCTCAGTAGAGCTTCTTGAGTCAGAGCGCGAAAAACATAGCTCTTCTTCTCCACTTTGAACTCGAAGAAGGCGACGATGGTGGGCAGGATTCGGGTATAAGTTACTACACGTTGTGCCCTATCCACAGCCTACGTGAACATATTTAGAATTTGTTGAAGGAGCTTGTGGCATGAGATCCAAAAAATACGCACGAACTTTCGGGACAACTTATTCACAGAAAGTTGGTCGTCATAGGCGGAAACGTTCCGCCCGCCAAGATTGACAATGCCGGCACAAATTTGGTCTGACTTGTTGGTATTCAAATAGAGTCTACGGTCATCGAGTCGTTTTCTCGATCGCTCGAATCATCGTTGTTACTTCTTCTTCGACTGATCCATCGGCAGCGCATCAGAAGCTTATCCCAACGTCAGAGTAGCCCCCTTGTTTTTAGTCGCATAGTTCCTATAGGAGAATGAGTGAACCTGACAATGATGCACTCGGGACAATGATGGGGACATGGAGCTGAGGGGTTTCTTCCAAAAGGGGCACGTCAGAATGGGAAATGAGGTTGGCAGTTGGACAACGTCGGTAACCGCTTCTTATTTGCTGATTGGCGGAAGGTTTACCAAATGAATTCCATGGCACCCTGTCGTAGTCATATACTTTCTTCAGGAAAAGCTGTGTGAAGCGGTTATATATTGGAAAAATCATTTCCACTTTGCAACAAAAAGTGTGAAGACAGTCCTCACGATGAGTTCAAATGGGTCATTCTCATCGCTGTGCAGGATGGATATTTCTGTAGGCGCAGATGTCCTATCTTTCCGGCTCGAAATTGCGTGACGAGGGAGCCGGAGCCTTCCTAAAACAACTTCATCCGCTCGTACTTCTCCGTTCATGACTCCAGCTTGTCTACCTGTCCTTTTGTCTGCTCTCTCTCACCCGTTGCACCCTTGTGCTTACCTCTCTCTCCGCTGTGCCTCAGTGTCTTATTGCCTTAGCAAATAACGAGTGAGCTCTTCTGCTTGAACTTTTCAGCTTTTGACGGATTCCTTCTCTATTTTTCATGGAGGATCCATTTCACCTCTGTCTTCATTTCGCAAGAGATGGCACCGCCTTAAAGGAATCTTCCACGGAAAAAGCTCCGCCCTCATTACCACAGAAAACGATACCTTAAAGGAATCTTCCACGGAAAGAGTGATCATTTTGTCTTGTGTGTAGGATTAGTATTATCGAAACTAACTTATGTTCCGTTCTTTTTGCTATGCTCATGAGGCTAGGGGCCTAAGGTATCGTTTTTCTGTGGTAATGGAGGCGGAGCTTTTTCCGTGAAGATTCCTTTAATCATGGGCCGGTTCCGTGTTCAAAAGAGGACTCTCTCGATAAGGTCAGAGGTTGGCGAAAGGGAAATGGAACTAGTGTAAATGCAGGACAGGTAGGGCGAAGGCGTTCTGCAGCGAAAAGTGTGCCCCCAGCGGCTTAGCAGGGCCGTATTCGCGCGGCTGTGCCTCTGCGCACCCGCCGATAGATAACCCCTCGCCTGCTGACTCTAGCCGCTTTGCAGAGAGAGCGTTAGCATGAATGAGGGAATCAGCTGGTGGAGAGTGGGACTAATTTTTTAGGTTCTAGGCCGATTTTCTCGTTTTTCATTTGTGTATCTCTGACCACCGCTCCTTGAATTCCAATGGGCTGCCTTCCCTCGTCAAGTCCGGTCCGCCGTTAAGCCTGAATCGGTACTGAACATTTTCACTGATATTGACGTTCCCCCGAGACTCGCGTCGAGAATACGTCAAAATTATTTGAAGAGTAATAAGCTAGGCAAATTAGTCGAGGAACGATTTTTGTTCGAAATTCAATGATCACACTTGAGCAATTCTTATGCTTGGAGAACGAATACTCTCGGAAATATCGTCCATTTGTTTTTTAAATCAATTATGATGCTTCGGAGGGCCAATAGATTAAATAAATGTGGGGACCAACAAATTAGTTCCATCGCGTCATGCTCCCTTTTGTACCTTCTACAATCTCATCCAATTTTTTTGGATCTGTTGGTAATGGTATGTTGACTTCGTCGTCATGGATCTTTCTTTCTCAAAAAGGACAGTTGTTAAAACTAATTTTAATTGAAGCTATGAAAAAACTAAGGGCACAGAAGCAATTAGGAGCGTTCTAAGAAAACCTTTCGAATAATGTAAACAACAATATTTCTTCGATTTGGTCCATCTCCTTTTCTTTTTTCTTCGTTGCATTGGAAGTTATAGTAGCTCACTAATAGTTCTTATTAATTTATTTCGATACACTCGAAGGTAGGCCAATAGCAGATAAACTTAAAGGCAGTGATCACAATTGCTGAATATGCGGTTTTGAAAGCGTATGAACATCATCAATGGAGAAGCTCTCATACACGTTCCCCAGTCACATCCTCTGAGCGCTGAGCGGTATGCCCAAAAATGACATTGAATGACGTCATCAGAACCGCACCGCCCTCCATCCATCCTAATCAATGCGCTAATCTGGTTTCAGTTCACGCACATTATAACCCTAATTATAATTTCGGAAGTCAAGCTGGTCAAAATTGAGAAAATTCAGAAAGGCTCGACAACTTCATGGAACCAATTTAACGGCTCCCACACTTTAAAACGTAATAATAGACAAATAAAAAGTTTATGGGGACCTATAAATTTCCTGTGAAGCTATATATTATAATTTTTCTCAATGAAAGAACTGTCAAATAAATTTTGGCTATATAATTTTTCTCAATGAAAGAACTGTCGAAAAAATTTTGATTGGAGGAGTTAAATGCTACACAAAAACCAGTCATTTGTCACTTATCTGATTGTTACACCTTGAAGGATATTCAGAGGAAATGTGACCAAACATTTGTGTTGGGGACATCAAACTCGTTCCGAAGTGTTGGATCACTAAACAGTTCCGGCCGAGTGGTCGCGTAAGTACGGCACGCTTCCGGAGACTGTATGATCAACTTTGAAGTGATGTTCACCTC
>MU870490.1:0-15915 GCA_036418205.1 Ostertagia ostertagi | reverse complement strand
AATATGAAGTTTATTCTATGAAATAGAATGTGCTATTTCATTCCAACTTGGGATCAATCCGGTTCAGAATTTGGCCGAGTGCGATTAAATCGATTTAGCTAAGCCTGTCTGTTCCTGTGTACCATGTGTCACGAAACTCGTGGTGCACTTCACTGAAGCAATGGAGAGCTCTATTCAAAGTATGAGTATGATGTAAATGAGTTATGTCTATTTCAAATATGAAATATGAAATAAAAAAATAAAATATAAAAATAAAATAGAAATAAATATAATATGATAAATATGATGTAGAACCTGGAACGGGAACATATCGTATTTGGTGGGGTCCAAAAGCGATAACAGCTGATAGTGGCTGATAAGAGGCGCTGGAACGCAAATGCTACAAAATTAATGGCGCGTACTCCAGCAGCAGTGAGGTGCTGGTTCCAACAAGTAATGTAGAGTGTGGGGCTGGAACATTTGGTGGAGGGATCGGGATTGACTAAAACCAGTAGCTGATAAGAAAGATTTGCGTAAGAACACTGTGGTAATTGGAAATCTGAACCTAAATAAAAAACACATTCAATTCCATTTGCGCTGTCATCGTCAGAATAAAATTCATTTTACCGCTACGCTGCCCAAAGTTCCTAGTATTTGGAGGTGAAACTCCAGTTGGGGGGGGGGCCTCCTTTGCTATCTTATACGTAGCACTAGAGAGCACATATTTGGGCTATCCAATTCAGGCCTTTGAGCTATTCTTGCAATTTTTATGCGAGAAATAGAAATTTAAAAAGAAGTGTGTGAAGTATAAAGCAAAACTTTGTGGTTGGCAAAATTTTGTAGACATCCAGAGGTTATTGGAACGAAGTTTGTTGTCCCATGAAGGAATCCACCACTCAAGGCAAAAAACAACTGTACCTTCTGTAAACATTTTTCTCCGAGATAAGAATACTTCTTACGATATTGCTCATTAGAAAGCAAAATTCAAATGAATTTTTGGTGCGACCTTCGTTTAGCAAAAAGAAATCCTCGAGAGAAGTTATGGTTTTGAGAGTGTGGAACGAAAAAAGTCTCTCCGCCTTGCATAGCCAATTTTCCGCGTTGGCTATGCTTCAGAACGGTCACTTCAGGGAGCAGGTTCAGTGAATTTCTTAGAGAGCGAACCCCTTACTTTACAGAACCCAATTCAGTTTTGCAAAAAATTTCGTCTGCAGCAAGATACGGCTCTATTTATGAAGTGCAGAACTTTGCAAAGGCAGACAGTTTCTGCGCTATTTTTTAGGAGACTAGGGGGAGGGGATGAAGTCATTATCATGAATCGCAAGTCTAGTACAGTTTTCAGGAAGTAAAACAAGTAAAAAAAACCCAAAATTACCCAAATCGTCTCGAATCCAAATTTTGGCTAGGCCATGTAGACCCACGAATGAGGCGAACGTCCAACACGAAACTCCTTTGCTATCGGGTTCTTCTCCTCTCCTATGACAATTACTTACAAGCACTATATAATCCAATGCGTCGATTTCACTTAGCTGTTCTATTTTTTGATTATTTTTAGCATTGCTGGCATTCCGGAACAAGAGAGGATTCTTCAACATTTTCTACAATTGCAACCAATTTTCACACACTAATAAGTACCTGTTCGCGCTGAGGTTTCGCTATTGGGTCTATTTATTTATATTTATGAACCGACTAAGCATTTCACCGGTGTGTTCGAGTTTCGAGCTCAAAAAACGCACCTAGGGACAGTGGGACGCGTTGCGGTGTCACACACTAGAGGTTACAGACATATTCAGGTGTTTTTTCTTGTCCACAAAGTGGAATATAAAGCGTGGTGCTGTTGTCAGAGCTGTTGATGTTCTCGCCCTCACAGAGCCCAGTCAAAACATCAAAAAAAAAGCCAAAGCGGCAAAGCATGTTGGTGTAGCTGAATGGGTATGCTGAGTCCAGCAAGGGCAATAAGGAGTTTCCGGCAATTGTGTCCTTTCCGCTGTCACGCAGACCTAACATGTCTAGGTAAGGCCAAGTTTCTCTGCAGCTCACAAGGTATTTTCTAGTTGTCATTATATCAATGTTTTTTGTTGATTAGAGTTTTCAATGACTTCATGCTTTATGAACGAGCTCAGAGCAGACCGTCTATGAGCATGCTTCGTTGCATCTGTTTGGAACAAGGTGATAATTGGGCAGACAGAATAAGAAAAAAACTCTCTGTCAGCTGAATCTTTCAATTAATGGCCGTCCTAGACACAAAAATTCTTATTCTGATGCTGGAAAAGTGTGTTTTCCACTTGCCCCGTGCCCATTTTACTCTTCTTTGTTAGTGAGCAATTGAAAAACATGGAACATCGCGCACTTCTATTCATTTTGTAGTGAACAGCGGATGCGATGTATAATCCTA
The DNA here is from genome assembly GCA_036418205.1 of Ostertagia ostertagi. Classification (NCBI taxonomy): domain Eukaryota; kingdom Metazoa; phylum Nematoda; class Chromadorea; order Rhabditida; family Trichostrongylidae; genus Ostertagia; species Ostertagia ostertagi. The sequence continues at coordinate 13,541 of MU870490.1, read as the reverse complement.
TAAGAGGATTACTTTTGTCTATTGCTAAAGGTCGGAATAACTCCTTCTGTATTTCGTTTTCCTGCTTTCTCCTCCGCTTCAATTGTTGTTATATTCTCTTATTCTTTTAGTCATCAAACGTTCTTTAACCCATTCGTGGCAATGACAGTCAACCGTGGCTGCCACGAACGTGCTTACTTGGGGCAATGGCATCGACCGGTGGCTGCCGGGCTTTCAATGGAATTTGTGAAGTTTTTTCTTCTCATGAAAAGAATCTTCATACCCTCACTCATCTACGCCAGCCCTGGGCAGAGGAAGTCTCCGTCCACTCATTTTATTGAAGAAAAATCTCCTGACTCTCCTGCTATTGCGCAATCCGGCGCTGGTCCGAATGGGCAGACCCTGAAAATCCCGCGCGGGCGCGAACGGGTAAGAAGCAGCTCTCTAAAGCTTCCTTGCTCATGCCTCGTTGGCGGCAGGCTCCGGGATGAAACGAGGGAGTTGCCTGTTCATATATGGTGTATTACGTGCTAAGTGAATGTCAGTGAAAAAAGCTGCGAAAAAACGCCGAATCTCAAGAATAGGCATTCGTCTTCCTCAGCAAAGGATAAAGCATTTGCCGTTGATCAATCCCTTTTTGGGATGCGGCACGCATTCTACTTCCATTTGTACATTCGTAGTGGCGTTTGAATGCGATGTGGCCTATACAATGACTTGCGGGGCCAGCCGATGTACAAGTCAGTGTTTTTATCCTCCCAGACAAGTCTGGTACCAATTAACCGACCCGGAGGGATGGAAGGCTTGGTTGGCCCGGGCGACTCACGACCCAGGATTTGATCCCCGGACCGCTCGCGTGGTAAGCGTGCCACTTGCCACTACACCACTTCCGCCCTCATTCGTCTTCCAGCTCCACAAAAACCAGAAGAAGGAGGAGGTTGTGTCTAAATGCGTATCGCGCAAGCTGTTGGCTCTATGCATCAATTGGTTACGGGCTGAAAATCACTGCACAGAAACTATGAATAACATGCGCTCATAGCTGTCGTAGCTTAGGCTTGGTGTTTGCAGTCCGCAAGTTGAGATTTGCCAGATATTGTCCTAGGCCTCCAAACAACAGCCAAACGTTGGGCTTCCCCATGTTGTTGAGAAAACTCATAGTTAACTGTGGGCGGACTAAACGAGCGTTGCGGCGACTTCAATGGTTCGTTACTGCAACACTGCATCTTACACGGGGAAAAGCTGAATTGCGACCAGAAGTACCAAGATATTCCTTTAGGAGCTGGATGGCTGAAGAGCATAAATTTACATCATTTCTCTTGCCTGAAACTCTACCTTGCTGGTGTTTTGATTGCCAACGAGCTGCGGAAACTCTATGCTTAATTATATAACTCCCATTCTTGTGAACGCTAGTAAGCTGCATTATTTCAACTGCCTGACTGGGTGTTGCTGTTGAAAGGCGGTCATCGCATAGAAATTGTAACAATGAAGCTGCAGAAAAGGTCAAGTTGGATGAAAGCCCAGAGCTGCTCGTAGAGATTTTCCAGTATAAACAAATTATCCATTTATTTAGTGAACTAGCTGATCCCTCTTTAAGGAACCACTGTTGGAGCATAGTTTAGATAATTTCTTGAGGAAATTCCATTTGCTGGCTTATTTGACGATGAATGGAGGTTTCTGGGCAGCAACCAGTTACTTTTCTCTAAATGTGAAGGGCAAATGAATCTGGCAAGAAAGGTTGGCCTAAAGGTCCTCTCACGCTGTTTGGTGACCGAAGATTTGGCCGTTGAAACAGCAAGGAACTTTTTTTTTGTGATTTTGTTTATAAACTGGTTGCGACATCGGGACAGCTAAAAAAAAACTCTGCACATAAAACTGGTGCTAATTTTCCCATAATTTTCTGTTTCTCTGCACTTTTGGTTCACCTTGTGGGACATGAGCTTCGAGAGCGCCGCCGCGACTTTTGTGACGCGCAATCGCGACCCGCTTTCCCACGAGGTGCGTTTTGTAGCAAATGGTTGGTGACAACTGCCTTATAAGGCAAGTTTGTGCCAGAGAGAAACAGTCGTTTTCATTTTCGTGTTTTAAGAACGTCTGCATGGCGCCTTCCTCTGAATAGTCCTCTGGGGTTCATAAGAAAACTGGTTATGACACGACAATTTGCTGCTAGGCGGAACTGCAACACTGAAACTCTCAGCTACGCCTCAAATGAGCTGCAAGTTACCCTGCGGTCACCGTTTAACCCAAACGCAACTTTCCATGGTACTCTATTATTTTATCAGCTACTCACAGTCTAGGTGAATGAGCCGGTTGGCGGCATCGGCCAGCGCGCGCAAATCTGAACGCTTCAACAATAATTGTTGACTTATTTTTGCTCGTGAACTGCTATTTTAACGCCGTATTTTGCGTTGCGAATATTTCACAACTGAAGTGGGTTTTACGCAGGATTTTCCTCTATTTAGTACTACTTTTCTTGTACTAGCGATTATAGACAGCCCTGCCCCCGCCGTCCTGTGTGACTTTCGTGGGTAAACAGCGAGTTCTGCTTCTTTAAGGCGTTGAGCTGCTCAATGATTCTTTGCGGTTGATTTACGTTTTGACTGATCGTCAATTCCTTGCTGAAAAAAATGATAGAGATTGCACTGGTTAAAAGGATGGCCTATCCTATTATATAATTTCGCATATGTGCATATTCCCATAGCCTGTCATATTTAATCAGCTCAGAGATTTTTAGCAAAAACGTAAGCGCGGCTCATCTCATCCCAAACTATTGATTTATCTCAATGCTGTGGTTGATGGTTCTGTGTGTGATTTTGCCCCTCGGCTATGTACTTAGAACAATGCCGGAGCGAAGGGCTTATTTGTTCGAAGGTTCTGAAATAGAAGCAATTTTCTATTGACCACTCGAAATGTTGGTTCTGCAGCAATGAGAAGTATATCTTAGAGCCGTTTAGGCGATCTATTGAACTACGTCATCTTCTTTCCTGGCATTCAATTTCGTTGACCTTAAAATGCTTCATTATTCCTTTATTAGCCTTTGCCGTTACCATTTTCCAGGCAAACAATTGCGTATATCTCTTTTTTGATGTTTTTGTACAAAGCCATTAAAAGTATTTCGGACCAGAGCCAGCACGTCACGCTCGCACATTTAAACATTTTGAACGCGTGCGTAGACGGGAGGCGAAGCAGCATCGACAATCCTTCTAAGGAATGTCGAATCCCCCCCCCCCAGCACCATCACCAGCCTTAGGACCTTACTATCATTCACCTCCCTTATCCTATCTAACCGCCACCTCTAAATCAACCATGCTGTTTCTCTTGTATTTGATTCTGACACCAGTCGCACACCCAACTCCGCACACGGGCCCCCGGGGAGGCAGAGAAGGGATTTGGTCTAGTTCGCACTAGTTCCCCAAATCACGACCAAATCCTTCGAAAACCAGCCTCAATGCGCAACCCTTCTCGCAACTCTCCCTGCGCACTTCCTCAAACCACTTGACCTAGCTCAAAAGCGATCCCTTACGCGAAATCACAAATGACCGCCCTCGTGAATTGTTGGACGCTCTGGTAAAGGGAGTGAGCTGCTCTGTACATGGCAGTCTTTTAGAGCCTAATTTTTGGGAAAAAAGGTGACAGCGCTATGGGAGCTGCTACCGATGACGGTGGCATAGATCGTTTTGCGCTCGACAGATAGCTTTAGACAGAAAGACTGACCGAACATGGGCATCCAATTCTTAGCCACCCTATCGCTTCTCCTAATAATACATATTTCGGACTGCTTTCGCACTTCAGACGATCTATAGAATCAATAATTATGCTTTACTGTCCTCGTTCATTTTGGACCCACTAGAAAAATTATCTCAAAGTTCTTTGCGAGCGTGTCTTCGAAAAAGTCCACAATTTGACTCACCGCGTAGGCGGCTGCATTGGGAAGGGAACCGAAAATGTCGCTTCCATTATTTCTTCCTTCAACGTCTAAGGTTACAACACTTGGTAATTTCACTGTGGCTAATGGATCTGTTACACGCTCCAGGTGTACTTTGATGAGTTCTCAATTCACTCAAATCCTCCGAAACGAGCCCTATTCAGTTCATTTCTACCTAAGCCGTTCATCTCGCGTTTTGGTCGTAAGAAAGTCCGTCGGAATATATCTTTTGATCTACCCCCTTGCCGATCTGTCATAACGCATCATTTCTTGAGAATCACACCTCAAGCCTTCTTTCATAAGCATTGCCCTACTGAGTGGCGGCTTTCTGTCTTGCTGACGCCACTCCTCCCCACCAGTCTTTTTGATTACAGCTGTCCGTCACAATGTCCACGCTGACATGTGTGAAAAGCATGGAATTTCCGAGTTCACGTCCTCGCTCGAGAGAGCCCAGGTGAGCAGACTGCCGCGCCGCCGCGTAGCCCCCCCCCCCAACTAAGTTAGCACCCAAATGAGGACGGAAAGGGTAAGTTTTTCAGTGCATTTGATCGTTTTTGGAGTGCGCCACTCATTCTGCTTCCATCTGAATTGTATTAACGTTTCAGATGCGAGTTTGCTAATAGACGGTCAGGTTATTTCTGCATCTCTTTCGCATACTCCTCCACTCGAACAAGTCTGTTACCATTTACGTGATCCCTGAGGTATGCAAGCCTTTACGGACACAGGATTTGATCCCCGGACCGTGCCCGTGTGTAAGCAGCGCCACTTTCCACAAATAGCACCATCGCTCTTGGAGATGAGTGATAAATCTACACTATATAACAGAAAATTGAATAATCCCGATTAGTAACTGTTACAATTCATAAAATCGACTGCAGAGAGATTGATCTTGGTCAATCTGACTGTGTAACGCACGCGATTTGATCCCCGGAGGTGCCGTGGTGAGGACATATGACACAAAATTCTGTCTCCACATTTACATGTGCTCATTCCTGAGCTGCACCTTGTGATTCCGATTATGCACAGCAGGCAATCCGTTACGCATTCTCCACCCACTTTATCCCTACCTTAAACAGCCTCATATTATAGCATAGATTCCATGCGACTTGCCAAGCATGTGAAAGTATTGAAAGTGGCATTTACATGAGTCTATTGTCATCTTCGACACTGTTGATTAGAGCTCTCTTTAGAAATTTGAACAGGAGATGAAGCGCGCTTCTTCAAACCGCTTCTCGAAAACCATGTAGGAGTAAAAGAGGCGGTTAGCCGTTGTATCAATCCCGTCTTGGATGCGGCACGATGTCTTACTCTCCATTTGGACTTCGAGTGCGTTTGCACTGCGTGGCTTATACATGCTTGGAAGAGGGGGGCCAGCCGATGTTCAAGTCAGTGTTTTTATCCTCCCAGACAAGTCTGGTACCAATTAACCGACCCCGGAGGGATGGAAGGCTTGGTTGGCCCGGGCGACTCACGACCCAGGATTTGATCCCGGACCGCTCGCGTGGTACGTGCCACCTTGCCACTACACCACTTCCGCCCCATGTATGGCAGTAGCTGCCTAAAAAGAAATAGGATATTTTTCCTAGTTTAGGATTGCCAAAAAGAAAGTGAAAACAATGGGTTGTGATTCGATCTCCCTGGAAAGCCGATTTCTCTATCTCCCTATAACTATTTTCTTATTTCGTATATGTATACCTAACTATTTCACTGAACAATAATTCTCCAGTATATTATAAATTCAACGCGTGATAATTCTCTACATACGTGAAATTGTAAGACGGTTTCTTCCCCTCTTTCTGGACAGTCTTAGTACTGCGGAAAAAGATCTTCCTTTTAATGCCTCTATAAATGAAGCAAAGAACGTTCCGTTTGAAAATGCACTTCTCTTCCTGGACGACTTTAGCCGTTTGAAAATCTTCTTCTTGAAAGGTCTATGATTATGATATGTGCACTAGAGATGTGAATGTTGGGTCATTCAAAAACTCCGCCAGTTCGTAGCTCGATATGCAGTAGCGGTTAAAAGTGTTCGTCGGAACGGTTTTGCTTGTAGATTCCATGTTCGGTCTTCTTGAAACCTGGGCATGTTGAAATATTGCTTGTTGTTGTTGTTCTGCCATACAGGTTGTTACGATGGAACTATTTATTCGGTCGACGTTTCGAACAATTCGTCGTCTTCAGGACCTGAAGTTGGTTGGAAGTTCTTAGCTGTAACCTACCCGGTATGACTGGTATCGTGGGGTATGACCGGGTAGGTTACCAGCTAAGAACTTCCAACCAACTTCAGGTCCTGAAGACGACGAATTGTTCGAAACGTCGACCGAATAAAGGAGTTCCATCGTAACAACCTGTACGGCAGAACAAAACATCAAGGTTTTGCTTGTCTTTAGTTGCCAGAAAAAAATCAATGGTGGCCTCGAAAATTTTCTTTTGAATATCCTGATTCTTAAGACTTGAGGATATAAAAACACTAGAAAACATAGTATATCAATCTTTGGAGGGACGTTGCTCAAGCGAGAAAAAATAATGCACCAAAATCGTTTCGGCGAACACTTTTGACCGCTACTGTACGACAACACCCGAAAAGGCCGTGTCGAATAATCTATCGGTAGGATAGATAGGATAGAGTAGCCTGCGAGTATCACAGTTGCACCGTTGTCGTGGCTCGAAAGTGTGCGACAATGGCGCTAGGGCCTTACAAAGTGAGCTATGACGGCTAATGTGAGCTAATGGACGAGATACCTCGCGCACACCCCATGACACGCAACGTGGATTACGCGTAGTGCTAATTCAAATACGCACGGATAGGAAGAGCCATGTTGCGAGCAGGTTCAGACAGCTCGTCCGGATACGCCCATTCCTCGTTTCAAAAGAGAGAGGAGTTCCGTTTAAGGCTTCGTCGACGGCTTGCTATACTTTTTTCATTTTCACGGAAACTTGGCATTCAAATTTTATTATCGACAGTTGTTACCCAACAATTTGATCTGAGGTGCTGCCTCGAAGATTTATTTCTGAATTCATTTCTATGAAACTGTTGCCAACTTACATAATATTGATAGGCGCCCTGACTGCCCTTCCTCGCTGTCTCAGTCTATTGTGAATTTCCACAGAAGTTTTTTTATTCACCTTAAAGCTACGAATGCAGCGTATTCGTGAAGGAAGTTGAAACGATTCCTCCCACAACCTCGAATTTTCGACCAAACTTTTTTGCACACGCTGTTTCCTATTGCATATGATTTAGCACGCCATGTTGTTGTTTGTTTGTATACGCGCAAGTGACGCTAACCAGGAAATTCTCTGCAAGTCACGTTGATGTGTTTGAACATGGAGAAGCCTGCTGGAATTGAGCATAACTTATATGAAATTTCAAATCACAAGGAGAGCCCAAAAAGTCCGAATAACAAAAATTCTTGCACTCTTTCCTAGTATGAGTATGTCAGTTGTGATCACTGGAAATAGCACACAAAGTTTCACGCATGAAGATTCGGTTCCTGAAGAGAAACAAACGTACAAAAACCACACTCTATGGACCATCGAAGGTAGTATGGGCGGGGCCAAACGCGAGACGTGGGGTGCGGCAGATTAGGGGCCGTATGCTGTCCTTCCCCCCGCGCTAACGATCAACAAGTGTTCGCTTAGCAATTTAATTTGTTTTGAACGATTTAGTTCTTCAAACATTTTCAAGTGGCAATGTTTGTTTTCACCTGCTTTACATACATTAATCTGCAGGCGGCCTTTACTCAGACTCAAATCCATGTTGGGAGACGAGAAAAGTGAAGAGATTTTCATCCCCCAACCCTTTCGCGAGGAATAGCATTCGGCCCTAGAAGGCCTTCTTGGTCTTATTCTAATTTCAGTCATTCGTGCCTCGAACGTAATTGTGTTATATTCAGGTAGCATCCTTGTCTTAGAAATTGGAATTTTTTGAAAATGTAGAAAACTGTAGAGGCTTTCATGTGGAAACCCTTAAAAGAACACTGTCAAATCGACTTAATTAAGCTTGAGTGTTCTCCGTATTCAAGTCTTGAACCTACTCATCACACAGCGAATTAAGGGCGCGACAGATGCTCGCAGAGTATTTGATACCATCAAAGTGATAGTGGCAAAGCTGGCCCGTGCTCGCCCCGATGTGACGTCATTAGTACGCTAGTCCGCGTACCGCGTCCGCACCGTGTTCCACTTTTTCATGGAGCCGGAAGTGCAGATGTTTTTGAACCAGTACCTTTTCCAGAGAGAAGAGAGAATACGCACCCTTTTGCCTCCTGGAGCTGTGCTAGGCCAAATATACCTCAGCAGGCAAACTATACAGGGGGGGGGGAAAAAAAAGACATTTTGCCTATGTCGGACTTCGGCCTCTTTTTTCTTCGCAGAGATTGCCGGTCGTTGACGGGAGTTCCTCAGCAGAGTATTCCCTAAGTGTCCCTCTATAAGTGAACGCAGGCCCTCCTTCACTGCCCTCACCGTCTTCAGAATATGACGTCATCTGTCACCGTCGTCAGGCTCAAGGAGGTCTTGACCGTAAGCTGCTCAGGCATTGAGTCTTAGAGGATTCGTGAATTGATTCACTCTTGAATAGTTTCCTAGAAACATTAGCTTCGCACTTGGAAGCCCCCCAAAACTCGTTAATTAATTAAGGTTGTTAGGTACACGCATCCTTTCAATAAAACCCCTCGCTCGACCCCTGTACAGCTTGTTGCTCTCAGCACGACCATCCTATATTTGAACCTCAGGTCTCAGCGCGAGCCATCCTATTTAAACCTCAGGTCATGCAAACGGTAGGCGGCGAAGCTTGCCACTACACCGTTTACTTATCCAAGTAGGCTGCTATTGTCCTAAAACTGTAGAAAACCAAGAGCCAACATTTTCAGGCCCACATATTGTTGAGGTTCACTTATACATAATTTCTGTTAACGGGGAACGTACGCAAGCCGTTATCACTGCGACAGTTTGAGGGAAAGATAGCCTTTGAAGGCAAGGTCCGCGATTCATTTTCGAAATTCAACCTTCCCCGAGAAAATGGTACACAAGCGGTGAGCATGTACGCAAATATCGGGACGATTTGGCAAAGCCAACTCGTCAAAGCTTTAAGATGTAATGGTACCGCCCAACCAGTGGACCCATTCACAAACTAGTGCTATTTGGCTTCCTCACTCCTGGAAAGAGAGGCATTATTTTCATGCTTACGGTTTCTTCTTATTTTTCGTTGTTAACTTCACAGCCTGAAAAGTCGAAAAGCAATTGAGACCGATCCTTTCATGGGCCAAACAATCCTGAAGACAATTTCTCCAGACTACTAAACCAACAGGCGGTAGTAGTCTGAAGGAATTGTCTTCAGGATTGTTTGGCTCATGAAAGGATCGGTCTCAATTGCTTTTCAGGCTCTGACGAAGGCGAAGAGGCCGAAACGTAAGCCTAATAAAAAGTGCTGAAATCTTGGTCAGGCTACAGCAAAACTATTCGCATCAACTTCCATGCCAAGATTAAGAGAAAGTTGTTCTTGGGCTAACGTCACACTCCACATCTCCACTGTCGCTTGCAAGCTAGCATAATGACACATCAGTTATATCCCAGACTTTGCCTTTAGCTTTTGAATAATGAAACTTCCTTGTCTGCTGACATTGATCGCATTTCGAAGAAATACTTATCGTTTTGAGCATCCTATTAGAGCAAGGTTACTGTAAAGCTGTTGCTGTATTATCATTACCGCAACAACAGCTTCGTTCAGCATGTAATCTTCTTCTGATTATCTCTTTCTCGCACCTGCTTTTCTATCGTAATAAACAAACAAGAATGCAGATGAAGAGGATGGCCTAAATTGAGGCGCTCTTCCTTTTTTTCTGCTCCCAAAACGTTAAAGGAATCCTTCACGAAAAATCATGATTCTATTTCAGCCATAAATCACTGGCTTGAGACTCATTATCCACGATAAGAATGAAAAGAACAGAAAAATTGCATTTGTTTTGGTAAAAAATTCGAAAAATCGAAAGGGCTGCTACGCGTTCAAAGTACCGCCGGACATCTGTCACAAATGCTGGCGACGGGAATGCTTCCACTTGGTTCTTGGAGTGCCTTCACTAGAAACTCTTTCTGGCCTTTGACTTATTGCATTCACATCTCACACTTCTACTCCATCCTATTCTATCGATCGATTTGTCTCTACTCTCCGAAATCGCGCGCTTAACCCGGCCGAAGGCCAACTTCTTTCCATGCCTCGCCTTTGGCTCCGCCCGAATTACCTTCGATTGTCCATAGAGTGTAGTTTTTGTACGTTTGTTTCTCTTCGGAAACCGAATCTTCATGCGTGAAACTTTGTGTGCTGTTTCCAGTGATCACAACTGACACATTCATGTCAAGAAAGAATGCAAGAATTTTCCGCGAAGGATTCCTCTAACCCATTTTTGACCGCCGTCGTACTTTTTCGCAGTATCTTTTTTGATAATTTTTAATCAGACTTCATCACTTTATTTTCCAGTTTCCATTAATAACTATGAATGTATAGTTTTTCGAATCCGATTATGTGTATGAGGAGCCTTTCGGAACACGAAGAACGTCCGAACCGAAACGCCATCTCCCCGCGTAAGTCGTGGCGCCGCGTAGTCGCGCAGGACGCGCGGTGTCACCTGGGTTCGGCAAACTGGGGGAATCTATTATTCAGTCAATGATGCCACTGAACTCTGGTTCCTTCACATTTCTTTCTGCCCCTGTACCAAGAAAAGTGAGTCGATCTGCTATTTGAAGCAACTCTTTGAGAAAGCGCTGTGCAACCTGCTTGTAGTCAGAATCGATAAACTTTTGGAAAGCGTGTACGGCAGGCATGTTCAATGAATTATGATATAGGGGTCATGCTTCAAACGGCATATTTATCCTTCTGAAGAAGTACCAAAAATCCATGAAAAACTCAGCTGACAGGTGTGTTCTTTGTCTTGACAAATCTATATTCGCACGTTCTTTTTAGTTTTCCTCGAAGTAGTGGCCATATGTCCGCCTTCTTAAAAGTGTCGACCAAATCCGTTTACGAAGTCCTTCAAGTATGTGTCCCATAAATACGTAGTACGTGCGTCGTCTAGGCAAAATGATCTCTTAAAATGATTGTTATTCTGGAGGTCGCTACATATTCCTTAAGCTATCCATTAACCATTTTGTGGAAAGCCATTATAGGTGCCATTCAGAGTCGCGTGGTGCATTTGCATTTGAATTTTTCAGGCATGGATGGGAGCTAGACTTTTTGCGTTCCCTTTTAATGAAAGAATGAGATAGGGGGTATCCTGGTAGCGTAACTTGTAGCGCATTTGCCCGGTAAGTGAGACGTGCGGGTTCTGGTCGCGTCTGGGGCGAAAACATTGTCAGGTGAAACTCCAGTTCGGGGGGGGGCACTCCATTTTTTCTCCAATACTCAAGATAAGGATTAGAGGGCTCACGACACGTAATCGACTCATTTAAAGTAGACTTCTGATAAATATTGGTGTAATGGGTGAGAAACCCTGAAACGTTTTCACATTTCCGCCTGCCATGACCCAAGGGAACGGTCCTGGACCAGGAGAAAGGACACCTCCGCAAAGGGCTAAGGGTGCAGGAGCTCCAGGGTGGATCACCTGTGCAGAAAAGTGGATGGGATGTGGGCAGGTAGTGTGGAATGTAGGACATCCACCGGTCCTTATCAAAAGTACGCTCGAAATGAGTCGTTCACTTATTATCTTATCCGTAGTGTTCGATAGCCCAAAGAACTGCTCTCTAGTACTACGGATAAGATAGCAATGGAGTGCCCCCCCCCCGAACTGGAGTTTCACCGTTTGTCATCACCCGCGTATTGCATACATGCAATCATGACATTGTGTGTATCAGGCATTTCTAGCGCAGAAGGTGTAATTACAGCAACATTAAATCGTTGCCGTGATTCCCTGGCGGAAGTGAAGCCTTTTTCCATCATGAGGTGCAAGGGTTAAATATACAGTAGCGGTCAAAAGTATTTGCCGAAATGATTTTCAATGCATTATTTTTTCTCGCTCGAACAACGCCCTCTAAAAATTGATATATGTTTTCTAGTGTTTTCTAGTGTTTTCTATGTTTTCTAGTGTTTGCACATATATCTTCAAATTTTGAAGAATCAGTATAAAACGAGGGCGAAAAATTTTCGCGAGGCGCTGACCATTGTACTCCCCCCCGCCCACTCCCCCAAAAAAAAGAGGATCATTAAGAACCTGGAATCTAAGCTGAAGCGGCGAAACAGCTTAATAACTGTTGCCCAAAATTTTCTCAATGAATGCGTACTCTCAATCCTTTTGAACTCTTGGCTGTTGTTTGAATAAGTGAGACATGAATCAATTCGATGAAGGGGGGGGCAGTGGAGAAAGCACTACTGACAGAAGCAGTAACACAAGCACGGCCCTAGACAACTTCCGGCTTTAGGCATTGCTAAGCTTGTCAAGTATTTCATCCTCCTGTTTTGGATGAACAGTACCATGCGTATCTGAGAGGATAGAAACATTGACGTGTACATCTCCGAGAACTCGTAAGCCGATGTCTAGGGCTAGACATGGGCTTAGAGTAGTTTCTCAGAAGAGGATTTATAAACGCCTACTTTGTCCTTGTCATCCTTTGAGTTTTATTTTTTCTAGGGAGACCTACTAAGCGCGCTTACCACACTCACCTTAGGAGGATCATATCCTTAGTCGTACGCGCCTGGTCTTATCGAACCACCCATCCTTTCGAGTTTTTGATTCGGTGCTAGAGCGTAAAATGTGGCTAAAAACACTGAATTTCACAATGGCTGTCCCCGAAAGTCATTACATACCCTCCCCTTTCAAAAAACGAGAAGAGCGTCGGGTGCAGACCATACACCACAAGTGACGACGGCCTCCAAGTAAATCTGGGTTCATAGTGATAGCTGATTTTTGGTAAATGATAGTTGTAATTAGTGACAACTGATAGAATACAACTGCAACAGGCTAATCATTTCATTGGCAGAAAACATTTACATTTTGTGGAGGCCGTCGTCACTTGTGGTGTATGGTCTGCACCCGACGCTCTTCTCGTTTTTTGAAAGGGATATATGTCAAATCGCATCCAAAGTGTCATCAGCATTCGTAATAGGATTGGAATGCGTGGCTTATCCCAGAATCTGATTGTTCAATGCGGAGTGCGCTTTTTCGTACCTGTTTAGTTTTCCCTGTTGTGTGGTGGACCACTAGGTGTTGATTCAGTGATAAAGTACGCCGATGCAAGCATGGCGTTTAGCCAGGCCTTTGAGGGCAAATTTCTGGGTTGACGTATGTTACAGGTACGTAGCCTTTAAGAAGCCCTCCCAACAGAAACGTTGATCCAGATCGGATTACCCTCTTAACCTGGTTCAGGGGATGGCCTAGAAGAGCAAAGTTTGTTGACTCAAAAGGGGCGACTACACCTATCTGACTCGTCGAAATTGAATTTGCACTCGTCATTTACGTGTACATTGTGCCCGCATTGAAATTCTCAAGGGGATGAGTACGAGGAGAAAACGGCCAGTTAGAGATGATCGCTTTCCGTAGACTTTTCTCATCAACTTAACAGTGGCTTTCTGAGATATTGTCACTTTAAACGTAATCTATTCAATTTTCACGAAGACAATTTTCTGAATTCTCCAATATTGAATTGACCCGAACTGGATTGT
>MU870489.1:5965-30395 GCA_036418205.1 Ostertagia ostertagi | reverse complement strand
TTCCTCATGGATAAGGATGCGATAAATGACATCTGCCGACTACGATTGAATAAGAAGTCTCCGAACTACAGTAATTTGAATAGGATAGTAGCACAGGTGCGTTGGTGATCGATTTCCACTTGCAATAAAATAAATGGTGACCAGTCTTCAAGATCAGATCCCGCGGTGACATGATCATGATGACATGATCTCATAGTGCTCGCTGGGAGAAGTCCGAATTCCGGAGCTTCTGATAAAGGGCGTCATTGGTTCTTTCGGTTGAAAGGAAGTTCCAAAACCCAATGTCTAAGATGAGAGCTGATTTTTAGCGTTCGTTGAGGGGCGGGATTGGAGAGAGCGGGAGGGGATAAGGGTAGCTGTTAATTGGGATATGATCTGTCCATAGTGCTCCCGAAGGTTCTTTTCACAGAAATCCGACTGTCTAAGAGCGTGGTAATCAGCTGATATCCCAAATACTGAAAGAACGAACATTCGTGGATCTTGTCACCACCTCATGCCGTTACAGCAACTCCACGGGACCTTCGCAGATACCCTTCTGCAGTCTTTGGGTATTGCTGAAATTGTAGTTCGTCAACAAAATACCAGAAGTATGACATGTACCCGCTTACTGGACAACCGTAAAGATACCATTTTGTAATGGAGAGGCAGTTTGAGGCAAAAGGCACATACCATAATGCGTGCTTTCAGGTAGTATCATCTATAACGGCCTCAATACGCTTCAGCGGTGAACTAAATGTGGATCTCAGCGAATTTTCTACGAATCTCGTTCCATTTCCACGGATACACTTCCCTCTGGTGGCTTCAAGTCCTCTACTAGCAGAGGAGAAAGTGAGAAACTTCTAGTGAACTCGAAGTCTTTTGTCACTATAGACGTCTTTCAGGCACATCGTGAGGCTTTGACCGTCAGGGATATCACAGCCATGTGCCTGGAGCCTTCCAGCCAAATGGTGAAGTGTGATCTACGCGGAGGCAAAAATATGGCTGTTTGTTTGCTATACAGGTACTTCCAGACTTACTCTCCATTTCGGAAAACGAGAAGAGACCACACACCACAATTTCCTGCCAAGAAAAAGAAAGAAGAAAAAGCCACGTTTTTTTGTCGTCACTTGTGATGTGTGGTCTGCACTCGACACTTTTCTCATTTTCGAAATAGTATGTGGCTCCCTCGAAGCACAGGGACGTGTTCCTACAGAGCGGGACGTTCATTGCTCTGAGTTTCATATGTACGTGATTGCTCTGAGTTCATTATGGAATATTCAAAATGTTTTAAATTTTCAATGGCTCTATACATTTCCTGGTTTCTCAATATAGGATCTTTGATACAAGGGCGGAAGTGGTGTAGTGACAAGTGGCGCGCTTACCACGCGAGCGGTCCGGGGATCAAATCCTGGGTCGTGAGTCGCCCGGGCCAACCAAGCCTTCCATCCCTCCGGGTCGGTTAATTGGTACCAGACTTGTCTGGGAGGATAAAAACACTGACTTGTACATCGGCTGGCCCCCGCAAGTCATTGTATAGGCCACATCGCATTCAAAATGCCACTACGAATGTACAAATGGAAGTAGAATGCGTGCCGCATCCCAAAAAGGGATTGATCAACGGCAAATGCTTTATCCTTATTTTTATAAACAATCGAATAAAATTGAAAAAGAAATGCGAGCAGCTGAAGCAGTTCCTCTCCTCTGCCGCAGGCGATTTCGAAATATGAGCAAAAGCTAATAAAACGCGAATCTTTCCTGGATCGCTCCCACCGGATAGCTCTGCCAATATCTTTTCATATAGAGGTTCAACGACCACAAAGCGCAGAGGCCGCGCGAAGGTAGTATGGGGACTTTAATCAGTTCGCCCACAGATACAGTTCTCTGAATGAGTTAATAATCCCCATTCCCCGATTCAAACTAGATGAACTACTTATGGGCGGAGCGCTAGTGGCAGTTGAAGTTTTTACCACAAGCACGTTCGCGAATCACATCCCGGGTCGCAAGCGATGAGCAAACCAGTCGTCAATTCAACTCAGTATTGCTAATTCGCCTGGATATAAAACACAAACTGTCAGCGGGTCCTCGCAAGTGATCTAAGGGTGCACAAAACTCACATTCCTCAAACGATCGCGAATGGAAGTAGAAAGCGTGGCGCATCCTCAAAAGGGACTAAACAACGCGGAATACTTTTGCTCCTCACCTCAATACATAACTGTTCGTAAAGTGCAGAAAACTTTGTAATCACTGAATTCCAGAGGCGACGTCGTACCGAAAGATGTCAATCAAGCTATTGAGTATATTAAAATGAAGCAAGTGCTCGAATTCGTCAGCTGGTGCCCTACCGGTTTCAAGGCTAGACCATACTTAACTGCTCTCAATTTCAATTGAAGATTGAACACTTATTGCAGGTGGGAATCAACCAGAAACCGCCAACTTCTGTACCAGAAAGTGGATTGGCAAGAGTTCCTCGAGCCGCTTGCATGCTGTCGAATAATACAGTAATCGTCGACGCTTGGGCTCGCCTCAATCACAAATTTGATCTTATGTATGCAAAGAGAGCATTTGTTCATTGGTGAGTGCCTACAATAAAATCAAGCCCAGCGACGCGTGAACTGACACAGACCGCCCACATTGATTACGGCGCCTATGATCAATATTCAACCCGCCTATATGATCTGCAAAGCATGGCTAAAAACTTTTCTAGGTATCTTGGCGAAGGAATGGAAGAAGGAGAGTTTTATGAGGCTCGTGAAGATGGCGTGCTTAGAAAAGGACTATGGAGAGGTACTAATCGTCATCGGCATTACCGTATCTCGCTCTCGAGCTTCTTCATGTGCATATTGCAGATATCGAATGAAACGATTACTGAAGACCAAGATGATGAGTATTGAAAAACGATGATGTCTTATGAAAAGAATGCTTTCCACTAACGAAAAATCTTAGATTTACTTCTATTTTCGCTCACGATCTCGGATGCGATCTTACCAACACCTATAAAGCGTTCCGATCATTACGTCGGATCCTCTGAGCATGGAACATTTTCTTATACTATAGGGTCGAAAATATTCAAAAGAGCTTTCGACATTAATCAAGTTCCGCTTCGGAATACGCCAGCATTCTACACCCATTCCGAATAAAATGAATTTGACAGTTACAGCGCTATAAAATGGCCTTAAGTGCAGCCGACGGATGAATAAGTTTTTATCGTCTCAGACAAGTCTGGCACCAGTCAACCGGCTCAAAGGAATGAAAGGCCAAACTGGATTGGACGACATAGCGGCCCATAATCCCGATCTTGTCCTTAGAAGTGAAAGTGGCGTGCTTGGCCACTACTATTCACCTCGCCCGAGAAATGCCAAAAACTGCACAAAAGGCAACCTAGGCGATGTTCTGGTCATTTATCCTCGGGAATCGATCCGAGATAGTATGTTTTGTGGAACTTTAGGGCGACAACACCGCTCCGAGACCACATACAGATCGCAAGGTATTGCCAACGATTTCAACCAAGTATAAAAAGCAGTGACTAATTGAACGCTAGACATAAAAAAATTTATCCATCTGCTGAATGACTGAAGGCTAAGGAGGCAGCGCATTACCTGAAGGTGATATCTCAGTGCCGGATTAAGAAAAAATTTGAGAAAAACCAGACCAGTGGGACTTCTCCTCATCTTTCCGCACTGATGCCGCTCTCATCGGTGCTACCTCCCTTCAACGCTCTCTGCTAAACGGCTCAAGACCTGCGGCCGAGCGGTTATTTGGTCTGTGGGCATGCCGTCGCCGATACGTGCCTGCTCGGTCAGCGACAGCTCATCGCGAATAACATATCCTCCTGCGATCTGCGTGACGTCCAGCTACCCACTTGTCTGCGTTGGGTAAATTCGCGTCTTCGACCCAACTTCATCGTGAAGTCTCCTTAATGAAGCGATCTAGGAATATTAAAGCACCTGCTATCTCCGGAAAAAGCTAACTAGGATCCGTGAGCAATCAAGTGCATGACATAAAGAGTCGATGTCGCAGCTTCAGTTCATCGCAAAAAATAACCTTTCATCCTAAATTCACTTCCCGTCCTCCTCGAGATAAGCTTTTTCTATTTCACGCTGTGAGCTATACTCATAGTGAAGGTCACTTCTGAAAAAAGTCCATATACCAATAATTTCGCTACACCTAGTGCATCGCAGATGAACAGAACCATAAAACTTTCATCATAAAAACTCTTAACAACATCCTAACCGAACAATCTATAACGAATCTGCAGAGCACAATCTATGGCGCTGCGGTCATCAAGCGACGACACTGCGCAGCTATCGAAAGGCACAAAAATATGGCCTCATTGAATTGGCACACACAATACTATCCTTTGACAGCGATATTACTTTTTTGGTTCGAGGTCACTCATGAAGTCGTACGGTAGGCACTGCAACACTTCGGATAATGAAAAAGAAAAAGGCAGTTTCAGTGAAACGCACTACCTCCATTGCGTAGTTTTGAAACGCATCCATAAGTAGAGACGGTTCAAGCGACACATTTGAATCGTATCCACTTAGCAGAGAGTCGTCCTCAATTTCTATCTCGCTCCAGATTCACTTCTGACAATTCCAACTCTTCCTGAGTGATACTCGAAATACTGCATTTGTTATGTTTATAATTTACAAATTGCACTTATATATTCAAAGTTCTGTCACGTTTACAGCAGCGGCGTGAAGGAGTATTTTTGATCAAGGTTTCTCCTCAGCTTCACTCCCTGACAAGGGAAGGATACCAGGTCGAAGTGGCCATTTGTAACGAGACATACACCACTAGATGTGTTTTTGGACGCTGATCTCGAATCTGCTCTCCAAATCTGCGGAACGATTCTCTGAACGTAGTTATGAAGCGAGATAGTGCAGTGGCAGCGGCCCGGGCCGACGAACAATAGGTCGTGAGATCGACTTCTTGGCGAAGTTCACATTTGCTTTCTTGAAACATTGTTTAAGGATCTTTCATCCATGACAGTCACCACGATTGCTGAACATCAAGTGGAAAAGACTGACGAAGGCGATTTGACCACGTGTGCGTCATTGAAAATGATCTTCTCCTGCACCCTAGCGCATGCGGTATTGCACTTCTTCTCAAATAAATTGATTTGTGGTTCAGCATTAAGCTGACCCTTTCGCGACACTTGATCATATCCAAAATTTTGACCTAAATCGAAAATGTGTGTACCCCCGCCCGACAGTCACGTGCAAATGACCGCGGGTATTTTTACGGAGCTCTTGCCTATTTCCAGCTAGCTTGTATAGAATAGGCAGTCGTTAATGTTTTTAGGCATGTTAAGAGTTCTTTGAACAATGTTTTCAAGAAAACAGCTGAAAACTCGCTAGAAGTCGATCTCACGACCTTGCTCGTCGGCCCGGGCCGCTGCCACTGCACTATCTCGCTTCATAACTACGTTCAGAGAATCGTTTCGCAGATTTGGAGAACAGATTCGAGATCAGCGTCCAAAAACACATCTAGTGGTGTATGTCTCGTTACAAATGGCCACTTCGACCTGGTATCCTTCCCTTGCGCTAGGAAATATGTGAGAAAGTCCCTCCCACAATGGACGATGTACTGGCGCACTGTCAACACCGCTACCCTGCTCGAACTTGCCATTAGGTGACCATAAGAATTTTCGATTCGAAAAAGAAGGGAACAAAAGATATAAGTCTATTGAATAATCGAGGCAGATGTATACAACATGCACATAATTCTCATTTGAAGGAGGGACCATGATTAGAATGGAGTTACGTGAATGTGTACTTTCTGAATGTTCCTAATAAAGAAAATAGTGGTTGGAATGGTTGAACCGCTCCTTCCTTTTCCGAAATATTCCATGTTAAACACTTTTCTGGATGAACATAGCACTCTGTGATTAAAGCATAAACCGATTACATTATGCAAAACATTTTAATAATAATCATAAAATACATGATTATCATTTTCGCGCAACGTGCTGACAAAGTCCTTCGTCTGTCATCGAACCGAAACCGGCCATTATTGCCAAGAATTTCTAAAACGTATAAAAGGTTAAATGGCGCAAAACAAGCGTATTCATTGAGAGTTTATACTTCACTTAGACGATCGCACAATCTATACGTATCTAGTCCATATTCAGACTCCAAACTGAAGTTCAAAGTATTTCCCGACCGTTACTCTTGTCATGTGAGCGCCGAACCTAGAAACTACTCTTATTACGCGACATGTGCCGCAAGTCAATCTGCAGTAGACCTTCATCCATTTCCCGTATTACTTGCATTACTCGACACCACTGAAATGAGTGTATTTTACTATTGCAGCTTCCTCCAACAACAACCAGGGCCCCCGTGACCGCCCGCTGGGATTTTCCAACGAAATGGTTTTGTTAGAGAATTTGATAAGATAAGATTTTTGGTTGCGGATGGGGTCCTTGACGAGTTTGAAAGAAAACGAGGCTTTTTTTGAGATCGAGTCGTGATACATTTACAATTCAAGAGCTGTCCAACATATAATCAACCCCCCCCCCGCCTCTGACATCACTTTTGGAGGAGATTTTTTTGGGGGGGGGGGAGCCAAGCTATAGTGCGCCAAGTAATGACAAGCCCGACGATAATATTGACTCCACGCTGAGGGACCCAATGAGGTGAAAATTTTGAGATTGGCACAACGGTGACGGTTAACCCCCAGGTGCTTTACAATATCATGAATAGAATTTAACACATGTTGACCTCATTTTGTTCCAGCCGTATTTTTGATGCGTCAATTTCATGACCACTGTGATGAAGGCAGGCTTCAATCTTTAGCTCAGAGACGGTCGGATTCTGCTTCATCTGTAAAAAAGGGTTATTGAGATATCATATGAAAAACAACTTCTCAATGACGCTACTTAGATGTTTGAAACATTATTTAACACATTCACGCCGATGGCCGCCCATATGGGCTGCCAACAACATGCGCTCCTGGGACGATGGCAGCCCATATGGGCTGCCAACTGATAATCGCTTGCCAGGCGCTAGGAATGGACAGATAGGTGGGCAAACCTCGTAATCGAGTGTAAAATGCTTTTAAATTCCTTCACGGGGAAAGTGAATAAATGCTCTCTTTTCGTAACCACTATTTGTCGTTCTGATCGAAATCCTACTGTTATATGTTTAGATAATCTTTACGCATTGGACATTGCAGAAATTATTTTGTGACATTCATGTTTTTGTTTATTAACAAAATCTGCGGTTATGTGGTGAGGCGGGCGCCCACAAAATCGCGTCCGTCCCACGCGACCGAAAAGTGGAAAAGGGGCGTCGTCGTGAATGTGTATGTGTTTCAGATATTTTCAGTCCCTTGCGATTTGGTCTAACAGTTATTAAAATATTACACCGATAAATATGTAGGTTCATGAATGAAATACCAGCTTGTGATTGAACTACTGGCTCACTCGCACTTCAAAATCACTGCATGTCAAAGGTAGTATGCAATTTTAAGTCCGCACACACAGATATTACCTTCAAGTAAGCCATGCAATTTTTCCCGCATTTTATGGATGGACGCGTTGGCCTCCGGAACTTCTTGTTGGGACGCTCTTTTTGCTCTCCACTTCGTGAACACGTAAGGTAGTGTACCTGCAAATAACGCGCTTTCAAAATACTAGAGTGTATTATATTCGGGAAAAATGTCGGAAATAAGGTGAGCTGAGGACCAGAAGAAATGAGAAAGGAAGAGCCGAGTAAGAAGAAAAAAGTGATACGGTGCACTAAGGAAAGGTCCCATGAAGGTAAGGAAAGCTAGCGACATGTAAATTGACAAAATGCAATATACAGGAATCAACACGATTTAAAAGATGCAAGTCAAATAACTCTTAATGCAGGAGAACAGCGAAAATTACAACCTGGAGGCCTTGACCCCACTTCTTGGATCCAGACGAAACGACGAACTCGATGGCATGAGTCTCACGGAGTTGCTCCAACCATATCTGAGAGAAAAAATGGAACTGAAATAGTATTATACACTCCCATAGGGCGCACGCATAGTCGGTCGGACGACAGCAACGATCGTAACTGTCGCACAGCATTGGATGCGTATCGATCGTCGGACTTGCCTTAGTATTCGACGATTAGATGCAGTTAGACAGTCAGACAGTTGCGATCGTTGCTGCTCGGAACGAGACAGTACAGTTGCGATCATTGCTGTCGGACGACCGACTATGCGTGCGCCATACGTAGCTTATGGATAGCCACTACAATTGGAAAACCATACCTGAAGCTTTTCGCGATCTGAAAACGTTTTATGAATCAGCGGCGCAACAATTCCATGAACCTGTGTCATATGCCGCAACAATAACGGCCGCGAATAGGCCATTTCATCACATTCACTGCATTTTACCTGAAAAATGATCACACTTATAGTTTATGGCTTATTATGGCGCACTTGATAATTAAGATGTGATTCGAAACGTATAATTTTTTGACTCGTCATTTAGCCTCAAAACAATCCTATTATACAGTGAATCACCAATTCTGCCATTTTGTTGTTGCAAAAGAAATCGAGCGCGACGTTCGCTGTTTCTTCGCAAACCACCTTATTATGACACCCGCAGCAAACATTCCGCGTAAAGCCATACAAGAAACATAGACGCCTGCTTACTCCTACACGAATTGTAGTCTGCAATAGCAAAAAAACTGGTTGATGAAGCCCAAATAAGAAACACTGGACGCTAGTTGACCGGCCACTGAAGAAGAAGAAAAGAGACTGCTGAAACGTCTTGAATAAAAGACGAAACAGCAGAACTGCAACGGAAGCTGCATGGTTACTTGAGGTGCCTATGGATGCTAGTCCTAAACCGTAGCGGTCCTACTGTTCTGGCGTGAATCGCAAAACTCATCTTATCTTCACAAGGCACTCACAACAACGCGAAAGGATTCAGCTGAGTGGTTCAATCATAAATGTGCCTTTAGGCCCACATATGTTTGCAGGACTTATTAATAGAATAGGAAATATTTGGAATACATTCACGTACCCCTTTCGGCTTTGTAGACCGACGTACTGTCTGACCGCCACATGCCCGAAGTCCTCCATTGCCGACAACATTTCGGCTGTGAGTGATCATCATGTGCCGCCGTAAGGAAGCTTGTGTTGGTCCGTGCCAAAAGCATGTTATCTCCGAGCAGCTAAAAAAGAACAATTACAACACCAAGTATTCTTGCACAGAATAGATATTCAATTTTCCACGTACTAGAAGCTCTTCTTGTCCATGGAATCTAGATAATAGCCGTCTTCGTTGATGTCTGACTCTACTAGACACACTGGATTCCCGCCTGGAATACGAGAAATAACTTGCGTCAAACTGCATACCACTCTCATACAAATTTCATATTCATCGCAGAACATCTCCACCCATTGACATGCTCGGAGGGACGGTAGGAATCAACATCCTCCTAGCCGGTAAGGCATTCTGTGGTGGCCTACTTTCTCTGCAACGCAAGCGATACAAAAACAGAGTCTAACCAAGGGAAACAGAACCAGATAAGACATCAAATCAAGAACGCTTACTTACATATCATTTTTTGCGGTATTCGAAGCAGATATCGTCCGCCCTGTTGCGTTGCGTTGATAGGGAGACGAACAATTCCACTTGAACATGCCGCTCTGGATGTAGATGTTTCCTCAACCTAAAAACAAACAATGAAAGAGGGAAATATTTCTAATGAAACCAGCCCATTGATACATACCAGTCTTGGGAATGGCATATCAATATCCGCCACGGTCTGACAGTGAGTTGCTGGAGGCGTTCTCAATGGTGCACGAGAAGTACCTGAGTTTTTGTCTCGATACGTCACGATTTGTCTCTAGAATATGGTCTGATGAACATCGTTTTATCTTCTTCCTACGTTTCAATTTTTGTTTTTAACTTTGCGAAATATTCATTATTCAAGTGAAATCGCAAGCACGTAGTTCACTGCTATGACGTCGTAGTTTTTTCTCACCAATTCCCGCTCGAAAAAAAAGAGTACAGAGAAAGAGCTGCACTAGCGCAATCACACGTGGTAGCGGACTTGGTTCACTAGGAAAGAATGCGACTTTCCTCCCATCGGTTCTCGAGATGTCTCCCCGACTGCTTATCAATCACGGGGATATCTCCCCGATGGCATGTCATTTGGTGAGGTATTTCCGAGGACCGGTAGGCGCGGTCTTTCCCGTGAACGTTCGGGGGAGTATATCTTACCAGGATGGGATCCCTTTCCTGTTCGGGGGAGCACAACTTACGACCCCAGATGTGGACCTAAGATTCCCGCAATTTGTCCTAGGGAACCACACTACTGTGGTATACATTTAAAAAAACGCTGCGATACGTAAAGTGTTATTTTCACGAATGTTCGGATGAGCACAATCGAGTTAATCTCCCCCATTTTACTAGCGAATGTGTTTGAAATGCCTTAAAACACAAATATAAACTCCATGTTCGGTTTTCCTGGAACCTGGGCATTTTGAATATTGTGCTGTTTTCTTCTGTGCCAAACAGGTTGTTACGGTGGAACACGTTTATTGGTCAACGTTTCGACAAATCGTCGTCTTCAGGACCTGAAACTGGTTCGAAGTCCTAGCTCTGTAGCTCACCCGGTAAAGCGCCTAATCTTGCTGAGTTCTAACGCAAAATAATACAAAATAGACGATACCCAGCGAACGAACTAACCTGTTGTGGATCCACCAGTTTCTAGCAGCCTCCTCGTGTCAGTGAGCGAATAAAATGAGACACTATTGGACAGTCAGCGTCCTACGTGTCGTATGTGGTGATCTTATAGTCCACATAAAGGAATGAAAGGCAAGATGCGCTTTCATGAGCTAGAATTTTGCATTTTATTTCAAAATCACTACCCTGATGTTCTTCTGCTCGGTGCTTGCCAAGAGGAGTAAGAAGATTTCCGCGCCTTTTTCCAGCCATATGTTCTTTAACACGTACGCCCAACATCCTGCCCGTCTCTCCAATATAAAGTCCGTCACAGGTTGAACATTGAAGTTGGTATACTATCCCTCGTTTCGCACAGTCTCCTTGCCTTCCATATTACTTCAACACAATTTGAAATGGATGAATTATTCAGCATCCTCAATCAACAATCACAATACATAAAGTTCACAAGAGAAGCTCCACACAATGGTTGGCTACCTTACTTGAACACACAGATAAAAATCTCGAATGGTACGTATAGTGTGAAGTGGTACCGAAAAAGCAGCTCAAAGAACATCCTACTCCATGCAAAGTCTGCACACCCCAAGCTGTAAAATGTGCGGTTGTTCGAAACATGTACAGAACAGCGATTGGAGTCTGCACAGGCGACGTGGAGCGAGATGAGTCACGTAGGCTAGCTTCCGAGATCGCAAGAGCGAATGGCTATGGAACGAGGAACGAAGAATCAGGCTCACAGAGAAATCCCGCGAGAAATCGCGAAGGTTCACGAGGGCGTTCCGCGAGAAGTCGCGAGGAGTCACGAGGGCGTTCCGCGAGGAGTCGCGAAGAGATGGCGCACCTCCAGTTGCCTTTCATATCGGATAGAATTAGCATGGCTATTCGACAGTGCATTGCACGAGCGGACCTAGCTGATGACGTAGTTTTGATTAATATACCAGGAGACAATATCAAACGTCAGCTAATCCGCAATAGACTCTATGACCGCGCGTGCACACGGATAACTGCGTTGTTTGCCCATATGGAAGGCAAGGAGACTGTGCGAAACGAGGGATAGTATACCAACTTCAATGTTCAACCTGTGACGAACTTTATATTGGAGAGACGGGCAGGATGTTAGGCGTACGTGTTAAAGAACATATGGCTGGAAAAAGGCGCGGAAATCTTCTTACTCCTCTTGGCAAGCACCGAGCAGAAGAACATCAGGGTAAGTGATTTTGAAATAAAATGCAAAATTCTAGCTCATGAAAGCGACATCGGTGCTAGAAAAATGTTAGAGGCGCTATATATCCGCGTTAAAAATCCGAGACTGAACAACCGAATGAATGCATGGCCATTACCAATGAATTCTTGCCTTTCATTCCTTTATGTGGACTATAAGATCACCACATACGACACGTAGGACGCTGACTGTCCAATAGTGTCTCATTTTATTCGCTCACTGACACGAGGAGGCTGCTAGAAACTGGTGGATCCACAACAGGTTAGTTCGTTCGCTGGTATCGTCTATTTTGTATTATTTTGCGTTAGAACTCAGCAAGATTAGGCGCTTTACCGGGTGAGCTACAGAGCTAGGACTTCGAACCAGTTTCAGGTCCTGAAGACGACGATTTGTCGAAACGTTGACCAATAAACGTGTTCCACCGTAACAACCTGTTTGGCACAGAAGAAAACAACACAAATCAAACAATCTGATTTACGTTAGTTATTGACGATTACTGGCGGCCACGACTGGTACGGGTGGTTACTGTGGATTTCGATCATGTCAAGTTTCGTATAATGTATGCTATACGAAGTTATTACGTCGTCGCCACGCACGTTGGCCGTCTGGCAGTGAAAGCGGGCAAGTATTACCAATGCACAATTTCTCGGCAAAAAGTAGAGAGCTCTAGATGAGTTCGGCAGGTTTTGCGAAACGAATTTGGTAGACAACTTTGCAATTTTGTTAGGAAACTCGTCAGCTCCAATTCAAACTCGAAGAAAGTCATCCATTAAAAAGTCACATCGAAATTGAATAAAATAACATACTGTGAACGGCGAGAATTTATTGGTGACGTAGGTTGTTCGCATCGAAGTCAATCCTGGAGTGTCTGCTCCGTACCTGAGTGAAGGCTCATCGCTACCAGTTTCCCGAAGTGTGGAGGTTCTACGAGGCAACATGCTCGCAATCCTTAAAAGGATACTCCTCAACAGAAACGAAAGTCGACGAAAGGTATACATCCGACGAAGGTGATAGCACGGAAACACGTATTGCCAAATGCGAGAAAAGGATTTTAAGATGCTTTTTGATTCTTTTCAGTTTTTTTTCACTAAATAAACGCCTGAGGCCCTAATTTGATGGCCTTATTCACTCAAGCATTTTCTGAGTTCAGCAAAGCAATTAAAAGAAGAATAACGCACATTTTCATCCATCATCAAACCCTGTAATAACTTCAGCTAATCACTCAAAAAGGTGTCGGGGAAACACTTCCGCCATTTCCAAAGTTATAACACATTATTCGCAATATACGCATTGAAAAACGGGCCATAAACTTTGCGCGAAGTCGAAATCGATTTCACTGGCAGTGGTCCAGCTGTTGGAGCTCCCGAAAGTCCCCGAGCGCGGCGCCGCGACAACTTTTGCGGCATTAGCAACATCGTGCAAGCACGCACACCAGAGCAGGAGCAGGACTATTCTCGCCGACAAACTTACACGTTGTTTCATCTTTTAATACGGCGAAGAAGAACAATTAACAAGTCTCAGCTAGAATGGGCAACTCGCTTGCGAAAGAATGAACTTTGTGAAAATAAGCTCCAGAGTAACTTTGGCGCTCCAGTCGTGTCTCAATGGAGCGCGTAATCTCTAGGTAGGTAACACGGCCCATGGCCAATCCTTTTCTTGCTTTGATACTTTTCCTGCTTTATTAGAGTAGTTGTTTAGTTGCCCTGAGCCTTTTCGTGGTCCAGGTGTGGTCCGGGAGCATCGTGGTACAGTGTGCACCCGAGGCATTGGGAAACGTGGCGAACAGTTCCATGTGCGTATTCATTTATTTCCTTTTCTTGCACCAGCAGAATGTTTACCATCTGCAAAAAAAAAACGGATTAGTGATGCTGGTCGAGGCGAAGTGCTGCATTGCATCACGATTCCTCCCATCCCTCCCCTACTACCCTGCCCTCCTTGCATTGGGTGGTGCGGAAACATCTCAATTCACTTGTGATCCTGAGCTCCAAGTGTGTCATCATGGGGTGGAAATTCGAGTAATCTAGCAGCTATGGAGGGGATAAGGTGGAGATTATTTGCATATTTCCTCTTTTTTCATGCTTAAGATGATTTGAAGTGAAGCTTAAGAAGCGGACAGGTCACGCAGGTCCCGAAAGAAGAATGTGGGGAGGATGGATGCAGCCATACGAATGATAGAGCTGATAGAGTCCATGTTCGCCATGACAAAATTTCGCAACCTTCAGTGTGGCTTATGTTGCCGGATTTGTCCGTTAGAAAAATAACCGAAGTAAGCGATTATTCTTTTAAGGTCACTGCTTCCTCGGATGGGCAGTCAAATGCATGGCGCGTTCCAACCTGGCGTGACCATAATTCAGTCTTTTCTTGGGCCGATTTCAGACTTTCGCAAATCGCGCAATTCGCTAGTGTCCGCGGTCGCGTCGCGGCCAGCGAATCGCACTATTGGCTGGTACCACAGCACGACCACGGACGCTAGTGAATCGCTCGATTCTGGCGATCGAAAGTCTGACATTGGCAGTACGGGTTCAATGAAGCAGCAAAGAACAGACTATTTTGAAGTGGAATTGCGTTACGATTTGATCAAGTGTTGAATGTAAAAACAGCAATTGAATGAGTACAGCAATTAGTCTGTATTTCAGGATGTCTGCCGGCGGATCGCAACCGGCAAAAAAGAAGCGAAAGACCATAGTAGTTGATCTGGAAGAAGAAAGCGACGATACCCCATACACAATTCATTTGAAAAGAAACGTTTCCTCCTCTCAGCGTAGCTATGAAGAGCTCAACCCGAAAGACAATCCTGACGCCTTTTATAGCCAAACGCAGCATCCCAAGTTTCATACACGCGTATTGGAGAGAGCCGTACAAAAGCAAAGTGAGTCGTTTCGAATTTCTATAGTGGGTGAAATCAGTTTTTGTAGAACGATTGAATATTGCACAGGAGTGTTACGGTGGTGACCGTTCAATGTTCACCTTATACAGGAGCTTGGTCCAAAACGCGTTACCTGAAGGTCCATGATCTTTTTTTCGTCGCTTCAGCGCCGAAGAAGCTAGAGGATCTAGCGATCAATCCCAAGCAGCTGAACAAGGTGAATTCAACTGTAAAAACGATTGTTCTATTGATCTACTTTAACTTTTGTCAGCTGAAAACATTATTGTCGCAAGAGGAGGGCTATGGTCGGACGCTACTGGTTACTGGTCCTGCTGGCTGTGGTTCGTTCCTTCCCATTTCGCTCTCAAATGGGTGAATATTACATTATGTCGTCACTTTTATAGGAAAATCTACTTCCGTTGACGTTGTTGCAAAATCATTGAAAGTGGAAGTTCTCAAATGGGAACGTTCTGGTAATTTAGAGGTTGTTAGCTACGGAGGAGATAGCTATCTTAAAGAGGTGAGTGCTCCGCGTCTAGCCACTCTCTAAAACACGGCCTTAAACCGAGTGTTTTAGGAAAGCGAGCTGAACTCCTTGTTAACGTTTTTACGTTCAAGCACTATTCCAACTAAAAACAAAGGTCGCAAATCAGAGAAGCCCAGAAGAAGGTTGTATCACATTGACGACCTGCCCACACTGGCATACCAGTAAGCTTTGAGGAATTGTCTCCCTCGCTTTGAAGTGTTGGTGCGATTTTCCTCACATGTAATGTGATGTTTTTGAGGGATGTGGCTGAATTCAGACGGCTCATTTATCCATTTCTACAGAATACCAGACATATTGTTGTATTTGATTTGACTACGCGAGATTCTTCTTGGCATATGTCTCCAAAACGGGTATTTTCTACACAGTTTATAAATGTAAGTTCTAGTTTTCAGGAAGAATTCCCTCTTGATCTTATCTTTGAAGTTTCACAGTGATTTTTATTGATGTAGTATTCAGAGTCTTAACATTTGCGAGCTGAGCTTTTATCCTATTGCGAATACTTTCATGCGGAAAGGATTGAGAAGGGCAGTAGACGTTTTAGGATTCCATTCTAGAGTCAGTATGTTTTATTCCTTATCGTTTTGTACACCTGTCTTGCAGTTTAGCAGGCTTGCAACCTTCTGTTTTTGTACTTTCGGAATTCTCTTAGTTGTCCTGACCTGTCTATTTCAAACGTCTGCTATCAGCTCACAGAAGTTTCTAGTATAGTTTCTGTCAAGGAGAGGGAGCGGCGAGGCTCACGGTCTCACATTCTGCGTCAATCCGTCCAGCCAAACTTAGCGTTCTATCTAGGGAGATCTTTAATAGATACCAGACTGTCTGGGAGGATAAGTAACACTGGGTCTACTCATCGGCTACCCCGTGAGTCATTGTAGTCATACGTCACAATTGCGCATTCAAGTGCACTTCGTTGAGAGGAACTGGCGCCATCCTGAAATGAATTGGTCCATCTCGGATGCTCCAATCTTCTTCCTTTCATATCGCAAGCCACTGATACGGTAGATTTTCTGGACCCTTCCCTTAACTTTTCGTTTCAGCTGTCTATCCAGGATTATCGCGCAATCGAAAAAATCGCTAATGGTGGGTGACTTGTGCTTCTGTTCTCTTGTGTTGGTTTATCCTTTCAATACCACTGTTATATTCAGGTGATATTCGTTCTGCCATCAATGTTATCCAGTTTTCGCTCTTATCCAGTCGTGAGAAATTTTCCGTACCCGATTTTTTTGAAGCTTCATCTAATGATGAGGTACGGCTGCCCTGAAGTGCGGTAGCTTTGATTTGCTATTATCATAAAAGATCTACAGTTTAGTTATTCCACATGCTTGGTTCATTACTGTATGCAAAACGACAAAGCGAAACAGATTATCCCGACGTAGAGTTAAATGTACGAGAAGATTTACGTCGACCTTCTCCTACCAGAGAAATAAACGATGTCCTTTCAATGTCAAGAGCCTCTGCAGAAACTGTGAGTGGCATAAGTAATCTTCAGCGTAGAACAGATTTCTACATTCTTCATTCTATGTAAAATGGAGTTATCCCTGAGCCTCATTTGTTGAATATATTCTCTTTAGCAAATCTTTGTTTGCTTCGCAAAGATTTACTAAAGAGAATATATTCTTCATTCTGTAAAGTGAGGAGATTTATTCGTACCACTGTTTCCAGGTTATGATGTTTTTGCATGAGCATGAGCCGAATTTTTCGGGTTCAATAGCCTCCACGCGGAAGGTTCTCGATGCCATGTCAGTGAGTGACGCTATGTCAGAAATGTGGGAATCACGTCACATCAGTCAAGAGTACTCCTCCCAGGTATTGGCTTTACAATGTGCTCTTAGTCATGTCCTTCTGAATTATGCGCTCCATCGAATTGATTGGGCAAAGCTATGTTCTTTTAGATATGTGCACGTGCCACAGCGCCTTCTACAACTTTCAAGGGCGAATAGGTAAGCGAGCTCTTCACTTTCAAACTCTGTTGGATTTGATCATTTGAAGTTCTGTTTAAGGGAATAGCTCGCGGTTTTTATGCGTATAACCGTCCAAAATGGTGTCCTCTAGCTGATAGGACAACACAATTGAAACGTGAAATAAACGAAGAATTTCGCTTTTCTTTCGGATCGTCTGAGCAACATTGCGCCGACATGTTAGTGATTTTTTACCACTTATTCACTTCCTTTCCACTCCAATTGTACGATTAGCAGTCACGACTACTTTAGAAGAAACTTCACATAAATTTTGAGTGCGCGATATCCTGCGCCATGGTAAGGTGTGGCCATACATGCGGCTGCGCCTTGGCAATATCGTTTTGCCACTTGGAGTGCTGGAGTATACAGGTAATCCGGTCGCACGAATCGATGCGTATTTGTTATCCAACGTGGATTTCAGGACGGTTTCGCAAGTGATCCCACTCTAACGCGAATGGTCGGCGCGCCAATAGGGAGCTGAACGTCGCGCCCTCGACACGGCTCAATCGTCGCAAGTTTTTTATTTCTTTCTATTATCACTTGTTTTTATAGTGAGTGCGGCTTTCTTTCCCTAAACTGAACTCATATATGCGTCGCAATTGCAAGATACATTGGAAATGTTCGCTCTTAGGCCTGTGTCCGACTTCGCTAGCAAATCCACGGCTTCCTAAAGTCTGACACAGCTCCCCGTTCCTTTGTGAGGGCTCTTTTTTCAGTTGCGTTCCCTATCTCTCCATGATCAAGCCGCCAACGTTGACGAGTGACCAATATCGTCTAATGAGCTACCTCACGAGGCCATGGAATTTTTCTTGGAGTACAGAACGAGAGTTATGGAACCATCGGATGGCTGCCGATCCGGCATACCAAACGGCTCTGTCCAGGTATTGTCCAAGCATTCTTGTTTGAGATCACAATTTTCTAAGGTTATTCTCTCGAGTTGTGCTTTTTGTTTTACAGGGACAACTCTTTCAAAAATTCGTTATCAAGTCCTTTCCTCGAGGAAGATGATTCGGATGAAGAGGTTTTCGTGATAGAAGATTCTGAAGAAGAAGTTCAAAGTGATGATAGTTTCGATGAACCTGTCACATTCCATTAGGAAAAGTATATAGTTCAGCCTGATCTCATTGCCCAACGTTGCATTGCTCAATTTTTCTTAGGTAAGTTGTAATTCTGGTTGCAGCTGTTATGAATTGCACTGCCCTTTACCTCCATATTGCACTAGACTTTTTCTTCCTTCGGGTTCAGCAGTTTAGGTATGTCCATAGCTCTGCCGGTTATCTCTCATAGGATCTGTCATATTTATTCGGGTAATTTCAAAGTTTTTTATTTATAGCGTGTTTTATAATGATCATGCAATTTCCTCATATTGGAGAAATGATAAACTTATTCGGAACTTAGTGATGTTCGCACATGAAGCCCGTCTTCTCTTTTTGAAGTGAGAGATTCCCGATGGTCATCAGTATTGACTGTATTCGTCTTCTTCTTCACCTTCAGACGAATCGATTCCCACCTGTAAATGAGGAGTGTATTTTTATGTCCATGGTAATCATGTATTTGACACAGAACCTCTTCGTAGTCTTTTTCAAGAGCTGCCAAATCTTCTCGAGCCTCACTGAATTCTCCCTCTTCCATTCCTTCTCCGACATACCTGAAAATTGAATTTTTTTTGCCTGGTATTAGCACCTCTTATTTGTTTAATATTCACATACCAGTGCACAAAGGCTCTCTTCGCATACATCAGGTCAAATTTGTGATCGAGTCTTGCCCAAGCTTCAGCAATGGCGGTAGTGTTGGAAAGCATGCACACTGCTCTGTGCAGCTTGGCGAGATCGGCTCCTGGTACCACCGTTGGTGGCTGGTAGTTAATGCCAACCTATACGTTGGTTATTTTACTGCGGACATTTCCAAACTAAGACAGCTGAACACCCACTTTGAAACCAGTTGGTGACCAATCCACA
Organism: Ostertagia ostertagi; assembly: GCA_036418205.1. Classification (NCBI taxonomy): domain Eukaryota; kingdom Metazoa; phylum Nematoda; class Chromadorea; order Rhabditida; family Trichostrongylidae; genus Ostertagia; species Ostertagia ostertagi. Next base: position 11,196 of record MU870489.1, on the reverse strand, counting down.
AACTGAATTGTACGTTTTGTTTTCACAGCCGCTATGGCCGCATTCACATCCTTTGGTACCACGTCGCCGCGGAAAAGCAGACAGCAAGCCTAGGCAGACATTGATGAATAAGTGTTCAGATTCGCGGGGAGGCTTGATTTGAAGGTTAGCGAAGGAGTGGTGGAGGTTCAATATTACTATATAATGGGTCGGACTGCACGGAGTGGGCGGGTCCCGTCACAAATCTTGGTGTTATGGAGCAGTTCTTAGGAGTCAATGGTGGCGCAAAGCACTGCCAATTTTATCCCTTCTATATATAAAGCAGCTGTTTGGTGTGTCTGTCTGTTTGTTTGTTTGTTTGTTTGTTTGTTTGTTTGTAACCACTGAACTCACGTTACGTAGACCCAAGAAAACAACTTGGGCATGGTCCCGGATGGGTAGGACTTTGCCCCTGGGGTGTGTACGGTTCGTTAAAAATGGATACGGTAGTGGGCGGAGCCGCCCTTATGGGCGGGGCTGGATGGTGCTCATTCCAAACTCTGTAGAAAAAAAACGCTAAATTCTGCGTTTGTAAAATGCGATTAATTCAAGTATTACAGTATTGATTTGGGGGTGTGGTAAAGGCAGGAACTCCATCGGAATACATGCTATCGATCGATATCGATTGAAAATATCGGTTTTTGCGCACAGAGGGCTCGAATGAGGTTGGGAATCACAGTGTTGATTGGGGGGTGGTAAAAGTCGAAATTCTATCGGGTCACATGCTATCGATCGATATCGATTGAAAATATCGGTTTTTGCGCAGAGGGCTCGAATGAGGTTGGGAATCACGGTGTTGATTGGGGGCCGTGGTAAAAGTCGAAATTCTATCGGGTCACATGCTATCGATCGATATCGATTGAAAATATCGGTTTTTGCGCAGAGGGCTCGAATGAGGTTGGGAATCACAGTGTTGATTGAGGGCCGTGGTAAAAGTCGAAATTCTATCGGGTCACATGCTATCGATCGATATCGATTGAAAATATCGGTTTTTGCGCAGAGGGCTCGAATGAGGTTGGGAATCACAGTGTTGATTGGGGGCCGTGGTAAAAGTCGAAATTCTATCGGGTCACATGCTATCGATCGATATCGATTGAAAATATCGGTTTTTGCGCAGAGGTGCTCGAATAGGGTTGGGAACCACACTAATGATTGGGGGATGTAGTGATAATAAACACTCCTTTAGAGAACTTTAGAGAACGCTCCGCCCACAACGGGTTGGTTTCCCAGATTCAGCTTTTCGGCTCAGTTCAACCTTTGCACATTTTTCCGGTCATTTCACTGCACCTATTCCCAAACTCGAGACTTCAGCCACCGGCAGCTCCTAATGCGACGCATGCCCCGCCCACTGTGGGCGAGTTCCGCCCAATGTTTTTCCCAAAAAAAAAAAAAAAAGAATGGTTCCCCCCCCCCCCCTTTTTGGGCCCCGGCGTGTAGCCTGACTCATTCTCTATCCATCCCAAACTTGACCTGGACTCTGGAGGTGGTTCCTTAGATAGTACCTAATTCTTTCGAACAGAGACACAGAAGGCTTAGCGGTATCCCTTCTATATATAAAGCAGAAGTTTGGTGTGTTTGTCCGTCTGTCACCGCTAGGGGAGGCATATATCGCGGTTGAAGCGGGAATTTCTCTACTTCCCACCCTCAGCCCGTCACCCCAATTACATAGGAACAACTCCGTTTCCTCGCCTACTTCCTCAAATACGGCTCTTCCCGAATAGCTCAAATACCACTCCCTTAGTTGATAATAGCGCAACGCCCTTTAACCCTGCCACGAGAGTCCATCCTCTTCGGTCGTGTTTCGCGCGCGGTATCGTGCGCAGTTAAACTGGTCTTATAAATAATCCAACTAGTCAGGACCCACTTACCATGTACTTTCCTCGTCGAGGATCGCACTTCACCATTTGGGCTCCAGGCTCGAAACATTGCTGCGTGATGTCGCCGACCTATAAGATGTGTTGTTCACTTACTCGAAAACCTAATCTCTGCAACTTCTACCCAAAGGACTCAATACCTTCTAAAATTAGCTTACCAAATTCTACCGGCTGCTTGCCACACTAAACCCCGATTAACCATCCTTTTTGACCCTCTATTCCGCTACTCGTGATTTAAGCAATTTAACTGCTTATCATGCATAGCTTGTACCCGTGGTACGGTAATTCCAAATCGACCTTCCTTCAAGATACACCCACTTCCTTCATACCAATTTTCTCTACTTAAAGCGAGAGATTGCGATAGGATTCTGTTGTGCTCATAGTGGAAGTGAAGATGCTGAATAATGCCCTAGTAGCGAAAAAAGCAAAGAAATCCGTCAAAAACGCGCAAAATGGGACCACTTCCTCTGCCCGTTGACCTCCGATAATGGACGAGTTGGCAACCAACTAAGAGGTCGTCGGCACTCGTTAAACCATAGCTGCCATCATACCACCAGAGATCATACCTTGATTGATATAGCATTCCATGAGAAAAAAATTGGATACGCGCTCGAAGTGGCATACCTTATCAGAATGATAATCGAACAGCGATCTGCTGAGGGGCGGAGCACAGGCGGAGGCGGAGCTCAGAAAGGATTGGCAGCCCCAGGGCGCTGCAACGAGCGCACCTTTAGTCACAAAAAGGCCACATCTCGATTCCTTTGGGCTCTAGCTACTGCTTGAAGTGCTGCTCGTTCTTCCATGCTGCACAGAAATTTTATCGTAATTTCTCGCTTTAAACCTGTGGGCGGTTTCTACTATACCCTCAGAATGCACTCTACGGATGCCGTGCCTTTTTTAGATGTCAAATCATTTTTGTGATGTTCGGGGTCAATTACATGCAACATTTCCGAAGAATAACCGCTATTGAAAACTGCCTTAGTGGAAAGATAGGGCTAATGATATTATCAAATCATGGTAGCCAAGATAGCAATAAAATTAGGTGGGTTCTCATGAATATCAATAATTTGGCGAATCTTCAAATTTATTAATTGCAGTGGCAAAAGCAAGCTTCAAGACTGCAAATATATGTGGTTATTGAATAATGACTCCATTCTATAATAGATTGTTGCTGAATAAACCTTTTCAAAAATTCATCCAACAAACCGTCATCTGCTCATGGAATGCCTTTTCTGCAGAGATGATTGGTGCGTAGGTGGTCAGAGGGAAGTGAATGCGTGGATACGGTACGAGATTAGTCTGGAAAAAATTGATCTTGGGCTCTTTCACTTGGCTTATAAGTCACTCCATTGCTCACTTGAAATTCAGTCAAGTCGACATTCAAAGCGCCATCGAAACGTAACGAAGCTGTGACGGAGCTGATCACCTGAAGTTACAGCACATTGAATACACAGCTCTCCCTTCATCCAGCCTCCTGGGAACGCTAAACTTAATTTTATAATCCGATAATTTAGTACAAATCATTCTTGGAAGGCAAACGATGGTCCAGTCAAGGAACGCAGCTGTCGCTTCAGCACGTCTTGCGGAACGATCCCACGACAACAAAACCTCACCTGGGTCTGCCATGTGGCTCTAGGTGTGCCTGGGAAGCCAAAAACGGGTGCCCATGTCTTCATTCCCCTCCCCGTAGCTTGGCCCCAGGTACTGTAAGTAGCCCTCTCACTTGATTGTTCCCTCCATCCCACCCCCTCCCAACGACATGAGCTCCCAAAAACGTTCAGGGCCGTAAGCACGATAATTTCATGTTGATCAGAAATGAAAGCAGAGGGGTATTTTGACCACATCCTATTTATTCTCAAATTTTCGAGTGCCGTAACCGTCTTTCCGGCATTCTCGCCGCTTACGCAGGTTTTATGTCTGTTCCTTTATGGGCCACACTAAAAATAAATACCCGAAAGGAAATTCGTCCCGCGGCAAGAAGGCAGAGACGCAGAGGAACAGCGGACGAGTCCGAGTGCGTGCTGTAGCGATTTAGCATCAAGTCAAATAGAATGTACGATAGTACGTCCCACATTGCTCAGTTCACGCTGCGACTCGGGTACCCCCAGGAGGCCCGTCGCGCGGCAAGAAGGCAAAGTCAGCGGACGAGTCGCGCGCGTACTATAGGGATTTCGCGTCAAGTTAAATAGAGTGTCCCACTGCACGTCCTACATCGCACGTCCGCGACTCTGCCTTCTTGCCGCGCGACGGGCCTCCTGGGAGGTACCCTACGACTCGTGGGTTAATTCGTCTGCGTCTCTGCTTTCTCGCGGCACGACGGGCCTCCTGTCGGATACCTCAATTTACCTACCTGAGCGATGAGACGATTCAAATTTGTGTAGGTGGGACGAGCAAGATCCAAATTTCGTCTGCATATGTCATAAATGGCTTCGTTGTCCACCATGAAGGAACAGTCCGAATGCTCAAGAGTGGTATGAGTGGTGAGAATGGAATTATACGGTTCAACCATCGATGTGGAAACCTGGTAGAAGGATTAATAGAATACCACCAATCAAGAAATATTATTGGCTTCCAAGTCGCCCGGTTGAAAAAAAATCTACTTTGAACTGACCTGCGGTGCTGGGTAGATGCAGAATTCCAGCTTACTTTTCTTGCCGTAATCAACCGATAGCCGTTCCATAAGAAGTGATGTGAATCCTGAGCCTGTACCTCCCCCAAACGAATGGAATATGAGGAAACCCTAGAATTGTCGATTTTTTATTCTTGTGTACGGCAAAATCTGGACGTTTGTTCGCGGCTGGACTCCAAAGGGGTTTATAGTACAGGTCAACCTGAGCGGAAAGGGTAATATTATTGTGTCTGAACGGATAACAATAGCGGCTTGAAATTTGGCTGCATCAACCCTGCTGTCTTGTTTTTTTGCAGGTTTTTCACATTCAATCATCTACACCTGCTCATAATTGCCTGTATAAGGAGCTTGGATGGAACTTCTAACAAATCTGGGCACTATTTGCCTATGATGGCGGAAGTGGTGTAGTGACAAGTGGCGCGCTCACCACGCGAGCGGTTTCGGGGATCAAATCCTGGGTCGTAAGTCGCGCCGTGGCCAACCAAGCCTTCCATCCCTCCGGGGTCGGTTAATTGGTACCAGACTTGTCTGGGAGGATAAAAACACTGACTTGTACATCGGCTGGCCCCCGCAAGTCATTGTATAGGCCACATCGCATTCAAACGCCACTGCGAATGTACAAATGGAAGTAGAATGCGTGCCGCATCCCAAAAAGGGATTGATCAAGCAAATGCTTTATCCTTTTTTATTCTTTATTTTCTGCACTGAAC
>MU870487.1:0-24731 GCA_036418205.1 Ostertagia ostertagi | reverse complement strand
AAAAACTCATAATAATTACGCTTTAGTTTGGACGTTCGGATCTCAGCTATCAGGAAATAGTAGCCGCTTGTCGTATGGCGAATGCTGAAGGCTTCATCAATGGTCTGCCACAGGTATAGAACCTTTTTGACGTTTGGCTTGGTTAGGCCCATCTATGGAAACGATTCTCCGAGTGAATAGGTAATTTAATAGATTTCGTTTGACCCGACGACGATTTATTTATTTATTTATTTATTTATTTATTTATTTATTTATTTATTTATTTATTTATCTGTTGCATGCACATTTTGTACATGATCCCGCAACAAACGAGAAAAAAACCTTACAACAACAAATCCCGGAGGATGCTGATGGCCATACACCATCATTGTGCTTTCTGGTGACAAGAACAAAATTGCAGGGCTATCAGACGACCGTCGGCGATCGCGGAACGCAGCTGTCCGGTGGACAGAAACAGCGAATAGCGATTGCACGTGCACTTGTCCGCGATCCCAAGATTCTTCTACTCGACGAGGCTACCAGCGCTTTGGACGCTGAAAGTGAAGCAGTCGTGCAAAGGGCACTAGAGAAGGTACGCAAATGGCGCGGTACATCTCGACTCCAATTCAAGTCGTAAAGTTCAGGCTTCTGTTGGTCGCACGACGATTATCATTGCTCATCGGCTATCAACAATCAAAAATGCAGACAAGATCATTGCAATGAGGGTTAGTTATGGTATTCTGAATTACTGAAAGCGAACACTTTGACCACCAGGCTGCTGGGTCCGATGTCGAACCCAGTGAGTCTACAGAGCATTAAATTTGGGCGCTACTATTCTTAGGGGGCATCATTCAGCTTAGGATGAGAGGATAAACTTCGGGGAAACTAACATTGCTTATATACCCCTCCTCTAGTCTCCCGTATGGGTGCTGGGTGTGTTTTGCTTTTGCGTAACGATGCCGCTCTCCCCTAAGTACAATAGCGCCTGAAATTGTGTGAGGCAGTTCGTCCGAGGTACGAGGGACACATTGGCCACTCGATTCCTGACGTAGAACAAGCCTATAGAGCGAGGAGTGTCAGCAGCTCTACGAGGATCCAGTTATGATCACCAAGTTTGCTGCCAGCCTCCCACTATTGCATTGGCTTTCTGGCATGGTTGTGATCCATAAAGTTGGCCCAAGAAAAAACCTGGTGAACCTTTTTAAGGGAACTATAGAAAAAAGCGGTTTTAGAGAGAAAAAGATAAATCTAAATAGAATCAGACTCGATATACATACTTGATACTTCTACATGCTTAGGCTGGTGAAGTGGTCGAAGTCGGTACTCATGAAGAATTACTGTCCAACAAAGGGCTTTACTACGACCTGGTACACGCACAAACGTTCACCGATGCAGTCGATGATGTCAATGGTCAGTAATTGTGCAATAGTCGCATGTACGGCTTTGCAAGAACCTCGGCGTGATCTATTGTGCTTTCTATCTGTAAAAGGCCCTCCACGCCGTTGCTCTGAAAGACCTTTGGCTTCAAATATGTCCAGCGGGGTTCGCGTTTCCTGCAGTAAGCCTGGAAAGGATCGAAACAAATTTGTGACTATAGTAAAAAACGCGATCAATGTTCAGAGCATACTAGATTATTTCATCTAGCACAGGATAGTGGGATAGACGCACGAACCTAAAATCAAGCAAGAACTCGAGTTTTCTAAGAGGTTGTCCCTCCCCATTTCCTCTTCTTAGGCCTACGCAAAAGCTTCCAGCCTTTGGCGCAGGATCGCCATCTCCTCAGCATCCAGGTGACTCAGTCCCTTTGTCGGAAGCTATTTTTAATGAAAGTGTACCCAAAAACTATCCTTGCGTTATTAACCCCCTTCTCAACCCTGCAACTTCATTGTACAGAGGCAAACCCAGTAGAGTGCCTCTCCCCATTCATCCTCACCCGAAATCATTTCACTTTTCCTGTATATCAGTTCATTAATTCTCTAAACTCTCGTATCATTGTATTTAGCCATTACTCTGAACATTAGGGCCGGCCAAAAACCTCATCAGAACCCTTCCGTTCTCCACATCGGGACCATTCCTTTTTTCAAAATTAGAGTGGACGCAGATCGCCACAAATTCCACACTTTAAACACAGGAGAGGACTTTTAATGCAATGCATTTCGAGTTACTATTTTCGTCCACAATGAGGCTTGCCAACCGTGCATGCTGCCTATCCTAATCCATCCAGAGAACTCTAAGATCAACATATTGACTGCTCCACTGGGCCACAGCAATGGGTCACAGGTCCAGTTATATAGGAAAGTGAGCTATATATTTTGGAATCGCATATCATATGATATCTCTTTTTCGCTCACGAACACGATGAAGAGTTCGCAGCTATGAACCAGAAGAGGGCCAGCCTAATCTCCAGAGAAATCTCAGTTCAAACAGCGAACGAAACGCAGGTGAGCCTTGAAGTAAGGGAAAACAGTCTCTTCCAAGTAGGGTCAAAGTCATATTCATGATTACAACAAAAATACTCATTATAGCTCAGAATGCGAACTGCTACGATCTTGACGCTGATCAGCAGATTATGACAGCAAGGAAAAGAAAGATGACATAACTCGACTCCGCAGTATCTCTACAGCTCAATCTATCCTAAGGATTTTCAATGCAGTACTATACTGCTTTATTAGTGTGACGTTGCAGTTTTTCCAAACGTCACGGTTGAACCTCCGAAAGGGCCCATCGATGTGAGGGGCACGGAAAGCCAACAAAGTTTCATACTTGGATGGGTAATAAACGACATTTTCTAGAACTGAAGGCTGAAGAGTGCAGAAGACGAATCTGTTCGAAATCCTCGGCTATGCTGCTCCTCACTGGAAAACGATAGTGGTGGGACTCACAGCCTGCGTCAATCGGAGGTCTCGTCTACCCCACGTATTCTGTGGTGTTTATGCAAGTGATTACGGTAAGTTAAATCAGTGCAATAATCCATAAGGGTTATCAAAACCTTGATCTTATTACACCCATGAGCATTGTGACCATCGCGTCAATGAAAGTCCGATCCGCGCAATACGACATCTTTCACAGGTCGCTCGTTAGACCCCCTCTCCCTTCCCCTTTGCTGCTGTCGACTTTACGTCATTGATTATGTTTCTACCGGACTAAACACTTGACGATTTCTGAAGAAGTAGTATAATGGGCTTTGAGTGACAGAAGGGCAAATTACTTCCACGTCGGTGTGCATTTGTCACTATTTTCCCACTTTTACCATCTCTGGCGGCATCTAGCCCCCAATTCCTATCAGCAACGAAAAAAACGCCGAGCACGACTCCCTCCGTTTCCGTCTACACGTGATTAACGACCCCTTCGAGCATCACTCAGCGGCTTGAGCAACCCAACTCAGACGTCGTTATAGGAACCCAGAATCTCTACCCTTCTCTGTCACCTTCAAACCGCTAACTACATCGAGCGGTGTAACTCACGATTTGGTAGATAGTGCCTGTTAATAACACGTAGACATGAATACAGCTTCACAAATGAACAAACACCACCAAGTCTGCGATGGCTCTCACTAAATATTATTGGGTTGTCTCATAATTCCTGTCGCAATTTCGACACTTTTGTTTATTCAAGTTTTATCTCTTCTGGGAAACAACTGACTAATAGCATAACCACCATCATGGTCACTGATATGCGTGCATTTACTAGTGGGCGTTTGGAAGCTTCCAGCCCAGAATGAAGGAAACTGGGGGTTGAAGAATATGGAGAAGTCGTTTTTGGGGTGACCGCAATCTTTAACTTTCTTCTCTGGCAGATGCTTATTCAAAGCGCAGGGGAGGCGATAGTCCGATAGAGCGATGCCAATGCTAATTATGAAAGTATCGCGTCCCTTACTATCTCCCCCCACAACGTGGTGAGTTGGCATTGCAATGTGAGGTCTGGTGTACATTCGGAGGAAGGAGGATCTGAGACGTTTCTGACGATTCTCTCGCAACCCCAAAGCCAGCCAAGAGGGCTATTCCGCGCTGACTTTAGCAATGCTTGTCTTCATACATTGAAGTGGTTCCCAAACCAGGCCACCTAGCGAATCCAATAAAACGAGATCGATATTCTCAGAAAACGGAGTTCGGGCTTTGGTTGAGCTGGTGCTTCCTGGCTGCGAGGCAGCCATAAGACGTGCCGCATGTTGTTGTCGCAGTGGACTCATGACTCATTTCCACCGGTGACCGATTAGGGAAGACTCTGCTTTTGCCATCCAAGAATGGGTTTTCCCCAGGTGATCAGGCGTGCTTCCCGCTCATGGTCGGCCGGACCATAAGGTTTCCATCAAAACTTCACTCTGCAGCAGTCCTTGCCATACTGATGGCGTTTGCTGGTGCATCGGCTGCGCTCAGGTATCTGCTACAATACCCTGGTAGCAACGTGCGGAGGCACTCCCAATTTAGGGTGCAAGGGGCGCTCATCAAAAATGACCGCAGGCCCAGTATGAGGTTGAAGTTCATAGCTCGTTTCGTCTTTGCCGTTGCGATTGGTCCACTAGCTCAGTACCCTATCAGTAGCAGAGACTGAGTCAAACACAGCGCTGATCTTCTCTGTTGTCCTCCTTGCTACAGAGTTCATTTGAGGATCGTAAAGCATAATCATTGATTGCAGTCACTGACCTATTTTTATTACTAGTTGATTAACCCGTTAAGGGCTTGCGCTTCCGAAACACGCTGTTAAGGCACTTGAAGCATACTTCAACATACTAACGTATTTCGCAATGAAACGGTCTTAGACGGAAGGAATTTGAAATTGAATAGAAATGCGACAGGAATTATGAGACAACCCAATACCCATTGGAGAGACCTGGTGATCAAAATATTGAATTCAGATCAACGCAGATAATATTGCTTAGGAGCTTCACAATATCTGGGAATACTTCCTCAGACGTGAAAGATCCTATGCTCGCGGAATCCGAATTATTCCTACTGAGATTCTCAAGTATTTCAGTCGTTTTCGAACACTGCGACACTACTCTCGACAGGACACTTTTGGGCACTGATGTTCCTCGTGTTAGCTGCCATTCAAGGATCAAACATGTTCATGCAGGTAGGAAACTCTTTGATGCGGCGTGGAAATGAAAGCACTGGGCGTAGAAATGAAAGCAGTAGTGAGATTTTGAGGGGTGAGAAAGTGTAAAACATCGCTCCCTTGAAGTGGGTCGGCATTGAAAGTGCGTCAGTCACAGCCAATTCTGCGGCGCTTACAGCTGAGACTCCGGAGAAAGGGGCTGTATCGCGTTTCAAGGAGCGGGTGTATTTTTGGCGGCTGAGTACTCAAAGGAAAACACCAGGTGTAAATAGTGGATAGTATATTCACCTAACCGACATACTAAAGCAAATTTTCAGTGCAATTCCTTTGCCTTGTCTGTTTCCAATGTCCGCTCCTACCGCTCCAAGCTGTCCACAGAAAATATAATAAGGTAAAAAATTTGAAGTTGCAACCAAAAAGGCGCCAAATAAGCGCACTGAAAATGGGGTGGCGTTCGTCTCACGCACGTTAGAAAGGCATCAAAAGCGCTAATCTGTGTGACGCCAAAACACTCGAGCCTCGTGTTTGAATTACACGGCACTGCGCTGTCAAGAGGAATCCATAATCAACCACGTTGCAGCAATGTGTCGTTAGTAGCTTTCAAGCTGAGTAGAGGAGGCGGTGAAACTCCAGTTCGGGGGGGGGGCACTCCATTGCTATCTTATCCGTAGTACTAGAGAGCAGTTCTTTGGGCTATCGAACACTACGGATAAGATAATAAGTGAACGACTCATTTCGAGCGTACTTTTGATAAGGACCGGTGGATGTCCTACATTCCACACTACCTGCCCACATCCCATCCACTTTTCTGCACAGGTGATCCACCCTGGAGCTCCTGCACCCTTAGCCCTTTGCGGAGGTGTCCTTTCTCCTGGTCCAGGACCGTTCCCTTGGGTCATGGCAGGCGGAAATGTGAAAACGTTTCAGGGTTTCTCACCCATTACACCAATATTTATCAGAAGTCTACTTTAAATGAGTCGATTACGTGTCGTGAGCCCTCTAATCCTTATCTTGAGTATTGGAGAAAAAATGGAGTGCCCCCCCCCCCCCGAACTGGAGTTTTCACCCCGAGGTGGCTCAAATAAATCAGAGTAGCGACGTAAAGGTTTGAGGCAGCGATGCGTGATGAATTGTATGAAATAATAAAGATGAAGGTGGGTGATGGGTTGATTAGAGGCATGTCCAAGTAGAACTTAGGTGCCGTTTATTCAGCGGAATTATAGGGCACCGAAGCCCCCTGTAAAAATGCCATGAGCACAGGTACGCCTACCCTTTGGCACGTAGGAGAAGAGTAGTGGCGGCATTTTGGATATGAAACTGATCATTCTTGAGAATGAATGTATGCAAACGATTATACTGAAAACGACCAATGCCTAAACCGGCTGTTGCTGAAGCTACATTAAGTATTTTAACTTTACCTGAACATTCCTTACCGCTACCGGCAAAAACCCGCCCCATCCACCCCTATACACCAACTGCTTAAAAAGGCCCCGTTTCTTAGGTTGTTTGACCACTTTTGCAATTTTTTTTACCGACTCCGGATTATCGCTACATCTTCGACATATTCATAAAGCACCTCTAGACATATCTTTTCAGACGTTTTTCATGGGTTATGGTGCTGAAAACCTCACCCCAATGGGGATTTCGTTCGAGGCTGTTCCTCTGAACATTCTCTCACAAACCATGGGATATTGCCGATTCTTCCCCTTCCATGCTTGTGGAAAGATGTACTGCTGTATTTAGCTACCGATTGTGCCCGTAATATTTACTTCGGTTCGTGCCCTTGATCAAAAGTCGTTGCTTTACCTCACTAGCCCGCTTTACCAGCTTATTTTGTCCAACAATGCTTTTTGATATGACCTTGTGTCTGAGGCTCCACGATGGGCTCCTTGAGAGTGTGTCGAGCCAAAGAAAAAGTGTGGGTGCTAGAGGAGGGAATATGCGTCATCGCTACAGGAAAATGCAGCTCAAGAACAAAGAGTTACGCCCGGGACACATTCTACCCCGCCTCTCCAAGTGTTCCACCCGTGTCTGCAACCTTATAACTCTCTTCTGCATTGTCACCCCACCTCAGCCTCTCGTCAGGGCACACACTGCCTTCGTCCAAAGCTCTACCCAGTGTTCTGAATCACCTATGATGAGGAGGAGGCAACTTCTTTTTTTATTCTGTTCAATTTTTTATTTCCATTGGCACCTACAGTTTCTTATTTATAATGCCAAATCAACATCTTTTTACCGTGACATGTGCCCTTAAGGTTCAAAAAATGTTTGCTTTGTTTTTTCATGATATGAGCTTATAGGCGATCGATTTCCGTTTGAGTACCGTAATCATGACGTGTATTTCGATGATTGCTGGTATTGTGTTGGCGTTCTACTATGGATGGCAAATGGCATTACTTGTGGTCGGAATCCTTCCATTGCTTGGTGAATATGGTGTTTTGAGTTTTGAAAGCTCCAAAATAATTTCTCACCGATTTGTTAAGTCTTTCTTTACTATTCATTTTAAAGGCTTCGGACAAGCTTTGCGAGTTCGCGTGATGAGTGGCAAGCATCGTAAGAATGCGAAGGATTTCGAGGATTCCGGCAAGGTACGTAAATGAAGGGCGTTCGCTAACCACTTGAACTGGAACATTAATATAACAAAATGATAGATTTGAAATTTCCACAGGCCCCTACGGAACTGTTCCTTTTGGGATGCGCCACACACTCAAATTCCTTCCAAATTTGTTGAGGTGAAGCTTCGATTTGGGTCTGGCATGGGCAATGAATTGAGAAAAGCATGCTAATATTGATGTCAATCGTGTTACCTTGGACTGGTCATGCAAAGTGTCAGGGCAAAACACATCAAATGTAGTGATCTCCAAGCTCTTTTGGGAGAATCTACGTTTTTTACCAACGTATCGGCGGGTTCCGTCGTTGTTTAAGACCTCATTATGTGGTTCAAGCCTTACGGATATGGAGTGATGACCCTCCTTTTCGACTCGAGCCCATTGGCCACCTTAAAACAAGTAAAAGTGCGGAATGTGGCCCCCCCCCCCCCCCCCCCCCCCCCCCCCCCCCCCCCCCCCCCCCCCCCCCCCCCCCCCCCCCCCCCCACCCCCCCCCCTTTTTTTAAAAACCCCCAAAAATGTTGTTTCGAAAAAGTAATAATGGCTCCAGCGGAAATTTGATCATCATCAATTTATCAATGAATTTATTTCAGGTAGCTATGGAAGCAATCGAGCATGTACGCACAGTTCAAGCGCTTACTAAGGAGGAAGCATTCACCAAATTGCTGCGATTATCTCGAACCGCACCGCACACGATGGGACGGCGACTCCGCTTAGTCGTTCATTCAAGCGAAGATGCTATGGCGTGAGTACTATACAATTATTTCAGGAGCAAGCTTAGAAAACGAGAGAAAAAATTTGCTAGCGTTGTCGGAAGAGTAAAGACCATTTAATTCACTTTTCAAAAATTTTAAAACATTGTAGGCGCTTATGACAGGATAAGAAGCTTAGGAGGGCCTATCGAGCCATAGAGCATAGGTTGGTGGAAAAGCATTGTGAAAACCGCCTCAGCATCATCTCCTTCTGTGGGAAATCGGGCACTCGAGGCGAAGCCTACAATGAGCCGGAACTGACTGGAAGATGAAATTGCTCAGTCACACGCGAGCCTCTCCTCCTCCGCCGGGTTAGAGCTTAGTTCGAGTCAACAGCCGGGCGATGAATTTAAGCGGTTTTGATGCACTCCCGCCACTATACCCCGCGTATCTTAGGAGAGCGCCGGTTTTTGTCTGAAAAAAAATAAAAAAATGTCTGTCCGCCAGTTTCTTGTTGCAAACCAAACCGCTTCAATCTGAAAAATTACAAGTAAATTTTTCATAACCCACCCTTAACGATCCTACCTTAACTATCGTATTCCAAATTAATTCTAATTCAGATTCGCCACTTCCATAGTATATGTGCTGAACTGTTGCTCATATCGATTGGGTTTGTATTTGATCGTCAGCAGCATTATGTTACCGTTGCGAGTACTGAGGTCAGTCTGGGATCCAAGTCGATTTTTGAGCTGGCTTAGAATTGTGCACGAAATCGGACACTTGATCGACAGGGTATGTACCCGATTCACATTTCGTCCTCGACGCTCGGATTCGCTTCATCCTATTTTCCCGAGTACATGAAGGCGGCATTCGCTGGGAGGCATCATTTTCAACATGCTCAAGCAGAAACCCGCAATCGACAACCTCACACATGACGGCAAAAAGGAGAGGTCGCGCATCGATCGATTAATTGATTTGTTGATCTGTCTAGTATGTATGCTGACTATCTTATGCTTTAGAGTCTGAGCGGTGCTGTCACGTTCAAAAATGTTAGATTCTGCTAAGTCCTGAGCGGACCTCAATCGAAGTATTTAAAGGTACTGGTGCTAAGAATTTATTCGAATTTTAAGAGTAGATAATGTTCAAGTGTATTGAAAATATATACTTGTTTGGTGGCAATTGGATGCAACAATAACATGAGGGAACTTCTCATGCGATATATGTAGGACAAAGCAGCGTCGGGACGTCACATTCTGCCGCGCGCCGTCGCGCTGACAGCGCTATTGCGACGCACTGGCCGGGACGTGTAGAGTCTGCCATGCGCGGTTGCGTTGCGGTATTCAATAAATATTGAAGGTAAATACGCTGAAAATCAGAAAATAGGAATAATTGCGAATAATCAGGGATTCGCGCAACCGAAGCCAGCAACGCTGATAATCGATTACAGTAATGCAAATTTAATTTATGTTGAATTGACTAGGAACACTTCTCCCTTAAGTTACTGTAACGAGATTGGGGGCTCTTAAACAGGCGGACATTAAGCCTGCTAACATGATTGAATGGCCGCACAAACGTGTATCTTGCTTCGTTTTAGTAAGGCGCATAGTTTATTTGCTATCTGAGAGGGAGGGTGGGGAGCAGTGGGCGACCGCTGCTTCAGGCAGCGCGATGGATGTCAGCTGTGAATTCACCGCTAGGGAATGCACCCCACATACAAAGGAACACTGTTTTCAGGGCCTGTCATTTACAGCTAAACCTGGAGAAACACTGGCACTTGTCGGTCCGTCCGGCTGTGGCAAGAGCACGGTTGTTTCATTGATCGAGCGTTTTTACGATGTCAAAGGTGGACAGGTGGTAAGTATGGTTTTTCTTGGGAACTATAAAATCGATTTCCGTTCTTCAAAACAATGCTATTTCAGCTGTTGGATTCCCACGATATTCGCACCCTTAATCCATATCATACTCGGTCACAGATCGCTATCGTCTCCCAGGAACCGATTCTATTCGACTGCTCCATTGCGGACAATATTGTATACGGATTGGAAGGTAGTTATCAACCACGAAGCAGTTATTTCAGATTTTCATCAAGCTGCATTGAAGGAGGAATTCACGATAAGAACGAAGGTCAAAGAAGGGGAAAATTGCATAGTTGGGAGACAGGCGGACCTCCTGAGGGTGCTGCGACGCGCAATTGGCAGCGAAAGATTTGACCTCGGCGATCTAGCATGGCTCACTCTTGGCGCGGTTGGCGGGGTACGCCCACCGACTATCTAATCACTCGCCGCAGGTCTATACGTGGCGAGTGATTAGATAGCAGAGAGAGCGTAGTGTTGAAAAGGGCACAGCGATGAGAGCATCAATGCGCAAATCAACGGGCAAGGAAGGGGTCCCATTTCTCGGGTTTTTGGCGGTTTCGTTCCAATGTTTGCTTCTTCCCTACCCTGCTCCATGCCCACCTCTAGCCGATCGGTGGTGTTCGGTATTTTTGGGACTAGTCGATTTGGTTGGGTGATGGGTATATATTTTCGAAAGGGTGAGGATCATATTTTGTGGAAATTGGAGGGTCGTGTGATGAACAGCAGTTGTTTTACAGAGTTTCAAAGAATATTGGGAAATCCGAAACGTAAGCATGAACTTGTCCCGGATTGAAGCATTATACATCATTGACTATCTCTCAGAACCACTGACAGAGTCTAAGGCAGTTATACTTGCAGAAAGTTCTTACGCAGACCGAACATCGAGACGCCGCTCGCAAAGCCAATATTACTCGTTGTATGAGTTACGCGGAGGTAACGGATGACTGGGAGAAGGTACAACGCACGTCAGATCTTCTTTCCAGGGTTATCAACAACGAAAAACA
Source organism: Ostertagia ostertagi (assembly GCA_036418205.1). Taxonomy (NCBI): domain Eukaryota; kingdom Metazoa; phylum Nematoda; class Chromadorea; order Rhabditida; family Trichostrongylidae; genus Ostertagia; species Ostertagia ostertagi. The sequence goes on along the minus strand of MU870487.1, from coordinate 13,536 downwards.
CATTTGTTGGCGACAAAGGAACACAGTTGTCTGGCGGTCAGAAACAACGAATTGCCATCGCTCGTGCTCTTGTCAGGAGCCCGAAGATTCTGCTGCTAGATGAGGCAACCAGCGCCTTGGATACGGAAAGTGAAAAGGTAATGAATACACCTAGTAATTTGCTATTGGAGCTATTGGAGGGACATTGATGGCCTGGTGCCTTATATTCATACTCCAGTTGCGCATATAAAACATGAGTAATCGATAGCACTGAGCCCCGCTTTGCCCCCGCCATCGTATAGATACCGCTGATTAGTCGAAGAATTCCTTTCTATTAAAGCTGTACCATTCCAAAGTAGATTCCATTTTTTCTCAAGCAAAACGCAAGTGAAACTAGTGGCTATTCAAAAACATGTGCGGTATTGAAATGGGTTGAGGGCATTTCCACAAGGTAGAGTACTCCTCAGCAAGTACACTCCCACTAAGTATTGTCCATATTCTGGCTCTCCCCGCAAGAAGACACTGCCTCAGCACAGTATCCCCACTAAGACCATGGAATTTCTGATAAGGACGCCAACAATCCGACAGAACTGCCGGACACTTTGGTTACGATATGGAAGGCCCCGAAGCTACAAAATTAGACTCAACCAATGAAGTTGTTAGCAATTCAATTGGTGGTAGATACGAAGCGTCAGGGTCACGTTACCGTGCTATTTTTCACCCGTCATAGAGTTACGGTAGTGCCTCTCGCTTTCCCACCGCAGGTCATGATTTCCTGTCTTCCAACACGCAGGCACAATTTCATGGCAATTATCGGAAAGCCCAGAAGGCTAGCACGGTTATCGTGCAAACTTACTTCCGGCAACTTTGAGCACTCATAGTCCTTGACAGGTCACTTTGCCGTTTAGTTCCATATTTGTAATCAGCATTTGAAGGGCCTCAATTCTGGTGTCTTGAGCTAATTGTCAGTGCCATGGGAAGCGAATGCTTCTCCTGGTCCTAGACCAAAAATAGCTGCGGATAGGTAATCAGGTCTTTCACAACGTCAGACCCTATCAAGCTTATCAATTAATTCACTTTAGATAGTGCAAGAGGCATTGGATCGAGCTCGTGAAGGTCGTACATGTATTGTGATCGCTCATCGTCTCAGTACGGTCGTCAATGCAGATTCAATTGCTGTCGTAAAAGGAGGCGTGATCATTGAACAAGGTTTGACTCATTTTACAAGAATGCTAGGTTTGAACAAAATTTTCGCCTCAGATGGGAATTGAACCCAAACCTCTTCCCTTACCGAACAGGTGCGCTACCATTTCCGTTACCGGGGCACCATTTCTTTCCAATTCACCCAAGCAGCTTTTCATGTCACTATCATACCTCATTCCACTGCCGCTCTGCCACCCTAACTTAACATACCTCTTACTATATATAACCTTCTTGCCACCACTGTTCCTCTCACATCCAAGGATATAACTGAGGCAGCAACCCTGGATTGAATGGCTGTTGTAACAGCGTCAATAATGAAAGTGTGGATAACCAACTTGACTGAAAATGGAAAGAGAAGCGAAGAAAACCACCAATGAAACCCTTAACAAAGACTAACTCTGCTCCAATTGAGCGAGGAGGGGGCTCTTGAGCTACACTACCTGAAATTTTGTTGCCTCACCACCCACTAATCAGACTCTTGATAGCGCCCTAGCACGATGCGTTCACGGGGTGTGCGCGAGGCATCTCGTCCACTAGCACTTATGTAATAACCCTCGTACCTGTCGCGCTGTTTTGAGCCGGCTCCTTTGTAATACTCGGGGGTAATCTATCCTACCTCATAAAGTAGATTTTTCCACGCGACCTTACCTATACTTGCTCTTTAATACATTGCGTACCGCGCGCGCCACCATGTGGCGCACGATTTACACGAATGAGCTTGGTTTTATCTGATTTATTTGGCCTCTTTCAATTTTCCTGAACTGCTTGCATCATTTTCAGAACCGGAAAACTATACGTGTCATCACTGATAAAATTGTTGATAGATTGATGATGATTAATTTTTGATAAACATAAAAAGATACGGAGATACTCGTGCAACGGCGGTCCGCAATGTTTCAATCATCATTCATCTCATATCCTGCAATATGACAGATTTACATCTGGAAGGATTGATTAAGTCGCAAGCGCTAGCTATTCAAAAATGACGTCCAGTTACATCATCAAAACCGTCCCGCCCATCAGCCGTCGCGTTCAATATTTTTGAAGACAATAAGTACAATGACATGCCTCGGCGTACAGGTGAACATGCCCGCTATTTCAGGAAAACATTCGGAACTCTTGGCGAAACGTGGTTTCTACTACGAACTCACACAAAAACAGACGGTCAAGGCCGGTAATGCGTAAGCTTGAGAGCAAGTTCGGTATCTCTTGCGTGAGTACAGGGTCCTTTCGGAACTCAGTGGAAGTCTCCGGTATTCTCTTGTTTCCCGATTGTATTTTATATTTTTGCATAGAATTCCATAAGAGCTTGGCCCCTGGTATATTCTGCTTTACTGTTTCTACTGCTAGTCTTGTCTATTCATCACGTTTTTGTTCTGGTATGATTGTGATCATTTCTGCCACCAAGTTACTCTCTCAGGACGTGGAACGTGTTTTCGGAAACGGTTTTTTGCATATTGCTTGGTGCATTTGGGATTGGGCACAGAAATATGATTCATTTTTCCTGGGCTGCTTCAGGAAACCAAGATAACTGAAAAATTATTAATGGCTGATTCCCATGGTGAAAACGGTCAAAGGCACATTTATGGAGAAATCTAGACCTCGAGGTGAGCTAGAGCCTTTCAAAATGCAAGGATTCAAAGCTGGATATTCCTAAAATCTATATAATAAAGCCAAATTGGCACTACCCACTAACAGGCTCCTCGCATGGGACTTCAGCGATATAGGACATTGCAACCTTATCTTCAGATTGCAGGACCACCCTTCGACACATGTCCTGCCCACCTGCAACTCACAGGATTTTTCACACTTTTCCTGGCGTTAGTAGAGCCGCTTAGGAGAAAAGGAACTCGCTTGTTGATGGCTGATATATTCTGTAAGCTCTCCACGAGGTTTGTTAAGGAGACTTTATTGGCTTACGTTTCGGCGGGTCACCCCTCAGAGCCTTAAAAGGATCGAAGCAAAGCTGACTGACTACCGAACTAAACGCCTTCGCCTATGTCACTACTGAAATTCGAGAACAAACAGGTCATCACGCAATACCAAGGTGAGCCACTTACCGTAACTTAGTCCGGTACTCGAGACCACCCGGAACCAGTAGTGGGACACACAGCAATCCGGACTAAACTTGATTTAGAGTTACTGGTGGAAGGCCATCCTTATATAAGGCCTCAGCTCCCGCGTAATGGTAAGGCATTCTTCCCTCCGGTTCATTTTTGGACCAGTGACCTGAATCCAAAATGCCTCGAGGGTTTTGAAACTCACTGTGGTTTTGCAAGTGCGACTATAGCATGGTGCTGAAAAACTTTCGAATAAAGGCTTGCCATTCATTGAACGATTCCTCTGTCTAGTTGCTCGTGATACAGTACTGAGGCCTATTGACGAAATCACTCGAACTCGCTGCCCCTCAAGCTAACTCACGTGTGAATCTCGGTTAGAAACTGTCTACGAAAAGTTCTTACGAAAGTTCTTATTGTTCACCAATACATCTAAGTTGCCTGAAAAGGGTGGTTATGTTAATTCAGAACAGTCTTGTCAGTACTGGGTCATGTTGTCGGCTCTAATAAATGCGCTAGAAAGATCATAGTTTGTGAATTACTATTTGACAATTTGGTTTGAACAACTAATTGAAGCTCTTAATAGCGCGTCATTTGTTTCTACTGTTCCTTACAAGGCGAGCTTCACATTAATCGAATTGAGCTTTTTTCAGGTTGCAATCCTGCATCAGATATTATCTGATGTGAGTAATCATAGGGGGAGGATGTCGTCAAAAAGAGAGACACCTCTCAACGTCAAAAACTGAATTTTTTTTTTGCAAAAAAAAAAATTTTTAGGACCTTGGCGTAACCAAATTGAGACCAACTGATATTAAAGAGAACGTCTGATTCTGTCAAAAGGTTACATGATAGCTTTCTACAACCCGCACGCCAGTCATAGAAGATTTTTCACGGTAACGCTGGTTAACGGTACGAGCTTCAACGAGGTCGAGTCGAGTACCTAAGTAGGACATTGGCGATTCACTAAAACGGCTGGTCAAAAGCACCTTGGCATAGTGATATAAGCTATTGTCTCAGCTATCACAGTTAATCGGTTGAAGAAATTATGTAGCAGCTTCAGGCCGGAGCGATTACGGTAAGCCTCGTTGAGCTCGACGGTGACGGCAGATGACGTCATATTCTGAAGACGGCGGGGGCAGTGAAGGAGGGCCTGCTTCTGCTTATGGGGGGGGACCTTGGAATATTCTGCCGTAACATTTCATCAACAACGGCATCCTGTGTGACGAAAAATTTCATGATGTGCGCCATGGGCTAAAGTCTCTTTTTAAGCCACCCCCCTCTCCATGGTAGAAGAGAACAAGTAATAAAGTTATATATCAAGATTTATATTTGTTAGAAACGTTCCGGTAAAAAAGCCACATTTTGGGTATGGAGGAAAGTCAGCAAGCAAAGAGGCTCCTACTTCTTTAGTTGGGATCCCACATCAATAGCCACGTAGGGAAAATTTTCGAAATCGGATGGACTCCGCTCATCCGACGTCGATGGTCTCAGTGAGGTCGTTGGAACAGATTGCAGCCTATCACACGTCAAAATCCGCACAGCATTCCACGAATCCGCCGAGGAGAAAATTGAGGTGAGGGTGAAAGCAAGCATTTACGGTCTCTGTTTTATGTTTCATCGCAATCCATTCTACCTCAGTTAAAATATCTTCATCCACACAAGACGGACCTTCTTGCCAAATACACCCCATTTCAAAAAGCAATAAATACGTCCGATGGGTATGGAGTGAGTTGGACAGTTTCTTAAGAGCGAAGCTCACATCGCTTTTGGGTAGGCGTGGATGTTGGCTTTTGGGTCTATTGTTTCAAAGGAATCTTCCAGATGCTCCGCCCCCATTACCACAGAAAGCGATACCGCTTAACACATTGACGACATTGAGACGCGGTAACGCGTCTCACTTTGCGCACCTCGTTGGACATTGAGACGCGTTACCGCGTCTCACCCTTATCATCCCTTTTTCTAGGGCATGCGCAGCTTTTTCCCGAATTGTTTGTCTCTCTTCTATGGATTAGAACATAACATTATTGTGAACGACATAGGTCATTGTTTGTTCAAATATGCTCCAGTTTAGAAGAAGTTTTCCAAGCTCACCGAAACCGGCGGCTTGGTTCATTAATAGTTTTCATGCTATTCTCATGAACACGTCAATAAAAAAGGGTAGTGAAAGTAAATGCAAATCTAAAGAGACAGAAAAATACATGTTTCACTTGGTATAACCACATCAAAAGAGCTTTTGGCATCCACTACAGATAAAATGACTAAAGTTTCCTTTTTCATTACCATTACATGTTCTTTAATCGGAACTTCGTCACTATATACTCTATTACCTTCTACGCATTGACTGTTACTGAGATGTTTTTGTACCACTGGTGCTTTAAAAAGTTATCAATAAAAATTCACGGATCCGAGGTGCGGCGGTCGCACTCGCAAAATCGGCCCGGTCCCACACGGCCAAAAAAGCCAAAACGCGCGCGGTCGTCAATGTGTTAAGAATCTTTTACGGACAAGTTAACGTTATGTTCGTTCTTTTTGTTATGCTGCATGAGGCTAGGGGCCTAAGGTATCGTTTTTCTGTGATGATGGAGGCGGAGCTTTTTCCGTAGAAGATTCCTTTAAGCTATCATCTGAAAAGTATTTTACTTTGTAGCTTTAGCAAATAAAAGGGTTGGAGCTTATATGCCACCTGTCAACTTGTATTTTGCCTCAATCCAGTTGTGGAAAATGCTAAACGCTGTATCCGCGGCGCGGGAAGCTAAGCAGCCGCGGCGGTAAAGAACCAAATTCGAAGGTGAGCTGGGACAAAAAAGCTAATAATCCCATAACGATTTCAGCGAACAGTTTTCTGTAATTTTTTGAGTGTTCCGTATTCAAAAGGTTTGCTTGGTTTCGACGGAACTTTGGAAGAAGGGTTTTGCTGAAGAAAAGGATCTCCGGGATGGGGAGAGGGTTTTGAAGGGGTACGGGGAGATGGTTGAGATGAGAATTTATGTACTGCTTCGCCCTTCATACTCGTTCAAAATTTATATAGTGGTGATTTCTGCTGCCTGGGTTAGAAGGAGCCTTAGTTTAGCTGATTTCCAGCTGAACAACTCTTTCACCTAGCCAGGGCCACAATCCATCCTGCGCCTATTGCGATTCTCATCGTCTTCATTCATCGTTCTCACATCAGCCGTTCAATAAGATTACGCTCACTCATCCGCGCTCCTTACGCGAATTGCCACTACTCCCACTACCTTCTCAAAGAACACTACTGATTTTTGCTCTGAAACATTTTATCACCATAATGAACCACTTTTGCCCTTCCTGGTGATTTGCGAGTTCTCATAATTCTCTTGGCGCTCGCGCACACCCTTATCAGGCAACTATATTAACACGTTGACGACAACGCGCGTTTTGGGTTTTTGCGCCGCGTGGGACCACGGCGATTTTGCAGGCGCCGCCGCCTCACATCAAATCCGTGAATTTTGAGCTTTAAATACCCAAAACTCGGATGCAACAAAATGTTTAGAATGATATTCGATGTGTCAAACTTATCAGAAGGGATAACTGTAAAAAATCGATCGAATTGACGTTTTCTGGCGATGAAAGGCAAGTTTCAGTTGCTATTGCTGTACTGAACCTCAGAATTATTTTTGACGCGGTTGCTCCACTAAAAACATATGTCTTGCTATATGTGTGGGTCTGTACTTACTTCTGCTCTTTTTTTTATGGTACTTACTTCTACTGCTTTTTTTATGACCAAGATTATCAGAATATAAAGGAAACTAGGAATGAACACAATTGGGAAATTCGTAGGGCTTAGAAAACCTTCGCTAAAAAGGAGCATATTCAACCATTCAATGAACCTCGCCGTGTCTAGTCATATTATGGTTTAGTCTATGGAATAGATGCAAAAAAAGAAAAGAAGTAGCGCATGCGCGAAAAAAATAAATATTTTGTGTGTGCAGCGCATGCGCTGCACACGGTCCCACACGGTGCTCAAGGTGTGATGCGCATGCGCTGCACAATGTCGTCAACGTGTTAAGCAGTGTGCTCTGACGAAGAACGACGCTGTCAAATTAATCACCTAACGCGTTTACTTCGAGATCTCGAACTTTAGAAAGACACATGAAGGCACGGGTTGGGATTGGATAAATGTGCTATTTTGTTAGAAAAATCAAAACAAAAAGTGCGATGAGGAGCGTTAGTGGGGAGAAAAGAAACGAAAAGCGCAGCAAAGAACAACGAAGTTCCTCTGTGAGGTCGGCCGCACTATGAAGGAGGGACACAGCGCCGAGAGGAGAAAGAAAATGCGAGAGAGCACGTCGTGAACCAGAGGGCGCAGACGCAAAGTATGCCATGACTTGTAAAGATGGCAGCATGGCAGCCAAAATGGTAGGACGCTTGAGCGCACATTGCTCGCATGTTTTTAAGTCACTACAGTTTAGCGCTCCTGCGCTTGTTTGGTTATTCCGAACTTCTTTTCGGTGCGCTCTGAGGAGTTGGTACTTTTAAGCCACTTAATTCCCGTCCGGGATCGACAGCACACGTTGTAGTGAATTCGTAATTTGTGAGAAGGTTATTCTATCTGGAGGAACCACCTTGGTGAGAAGATGGTCAAGGAGATAATACTGGTAAATGGTATTTTCATTTCTTACTTAGTGATGAAGACGTTCCGGCTTGTTCTCTATCTTTGCCCTGAAGCGTGCAAAAACCCTATAATATCACTCGCGCATAGCTGCGACGAATCAAAGAAATCAAGTGGTAGAATGGGGGTGAGACCGTCACTGCCGTAATGCACTGGATTTTGTTGTTACGCCGACTTTGATATTTTGAAAAATATATCATATTTATTAGGATTAGTAGTAATTTTACTTGAGGGCAAATATTCAAGTTAGTCCATCTGCCCGTTTTAGCGTTCAGTTTGTGAATTTTTTTATTTCTGTAGCAATATGTTGGACGCCTCACGAGACGGCACTTCATGGGATTTGCAAAGGTATTGTGGATGCCCGCCCAAAAAGAAAATTCAAACTTTGGGGGGGTCATTATACGAAGCCTTTCAGCGCTGTCAATCACCGTTGACAAAGCTTAATGTTCTATGCATTGAGGATTGCCTCAAAGTGTTGAATAGAATGTCAACTTCTTATTGTGCCTTTTGATTAAATCAAAGTCCACATTTTTTTTAGTTTTTTTCTTCTTTTTTGTTGTTGTGCTATAGGTCCTTTTTGAAATTACTTTATATTCAGAGTACAATTTGAAGTAGACTGAGTTAATTTTGATTTTGTTGTCGATGGTGCACCTCGAGTGCGTGCTGAACAAACGAATAAATAAATAGATATTATGCAGATAATGAACAGTCGCACATTTTGCCTGATAGTATGAAAGCTGGTCCCCTTCCAAGTCATCCTTTCTGTGGCTTGATTAGTGAGGAGGGGTGGGAGGGGAGCGCAGGGGTGGTTGGGATAAAAATAAAATAAAAGGATAAAGCATTTGCCGTTGATCAATCCCTTTTTGGGATGCGGCACGCATTCTACTTCCATTTGTACATTCGCAGTGGCGTTTGAATGCGATGTGGCCTATACAATGACTTGCGGGGGCCAGCCGATGTACAAGTCAGTGTTTTTATCCTCCCAGACAAGTCTGGTACCAATTAACCGACCCCGGAGGGATGGAAGGCTTGGTTGGCCCGGGCGACTCACGACCCAGGATTTGATCCCCGGACCGCTCGCGTGGTGAGCGCGCCACTTGTCACTACACCACTTCCGCCCAGGGTGGGATAGGAAGAAAAATGGGGGGGGCCACCTGAGCACGCATTGACCATCTTTATACGTAGTCGGCTCGCGTAAGGAAAGTCCATCCGGGCTATCATGTAAAAATCGCTTTGGTTTTATCTAGGCGGGTGAGATAATTCAGGGCTGATTCGTAGCATTGTCTTGCGTGTCCACTGCAGATTAGTGGATACAACGGTTATTCAAGGCAACCATTTCCCCGTTTCGCTAGCGATTGACACTGCTGACAGCATGGGTTAAATGTACGATGGGTGTGATGTTGAGTGCAAAGGTGGGGCTAGTTCGGGTCCCCGACCCAAAAAACCCAATGAACCAATTAGGCTGCTAGATTAATGGACACGGAAAAGTATTGAACAGACGAACGTGCGGCCCGGGGTCGAGTCTTCTACATCGGTAAATTCCAGCAATTGAAGAGTTTCTCGATCGAAGGCCCCATTCGGCCTTGATGAGAGGTAACGGGTTTTCATCGATATTTTTCGGAAAGTGGGTTGCGTATATTTGGGCACCATTGGATATTAATGTGCGATAGGCTCGCAGTCGTGGAACGTGGAACTCGTCGTTCTAGACGTGGAACGTCATTTCAGGAGTCACATGTGCTTCCTTTTCGGGAAAAATTATGGAAAATTGCGTGGGCCGTGAATGGAGTGTGTCAGTGAATCAGTTGGAACTTAGTCAATGGCACCACTGATCGTAGGGGTTCTTAAATGAATGGAAGAAGGTGCCAGCGTTCATTAGTTGGGTACCGTTTCCTCGCGTCGCAGCAGTTGCTTACCCCTGCCCCGTAAGATCGTTCAAAAATTCGACTAAATTAAGGCGGGGCGTTTAACAGGAGCGCGTATTACGCATGAGATTGTGTTGGTTGTACAGTGGGAAGTGGAGAGTGGCGACATTAGCTGCCGAGTGGCGGAAAAAAGCAAAAAGAATCCGTCGACGCGCTAAAATTGACATTTCCACTTGCCTCGTTGACTCTGTATGATGGAACGAACGTTGGCAAACCAATACACAAGGAAGGTCTTTCAGGGTGTGCCAAGCTTTTTCAAAACGGTCTTTTGCGCATGCACATGCGGGAACCACAGAACCATGGTTAATTTTTCCTGAACGGCCCTCTGAATACCAGAAAAGGGGGTCCCTAGTCACACCTTTTTCACCAGTTTTTCAATCAAAGTCTATTTGTAAGGGTTACTGACGTTCCTAATCATGAATTTGGTACTAATTATTCATGCTAACTCCATTTTGCGCGAATTTGGAAACGTCAACTCGAAATGCAAAAATTTGTCACCACGAGGAATCGAACTAGGGACCCCTTTTCTGGTATTCAGAGGGCCGTTCAGGAAAAATGAACCATGCTTCTGTGGTCCCCATATGTGCCCCAATGTCATGCAAGAAACCATTTTGAAAAAGCTTGGCACACCTAAGCCTCCACAAAAATATTACCTTATTTTAAATCGCGTTAAATGTGCGAAAGTTATAGGGTACGCGCTCGAGACGTGTCATGCCATTAAATCAAAATGATAGTCGAACAGCGTCTGTGAGGGGACGCAGCACAGGCGATCAGAAAGGTATGCAGCCTCAGGGCGCTGCAACGAGCGCACCTTCAGTCACAAAAAGGCCACGTCTCGGTTCTTTAAGCCTTTAGCTACTGCTTACACTGGTGCATGTTCTTCCATGTTGCACAGAGACTTTATCGTAATTTCTCGCTCTAAGAATGTAGCATTCAATTGTTGGTTCGGATGGATTGTACTATAGATGTACTTTTGAAATACGCATGTCACATCAAGTTCAAGTCGCTAATGGGCAACTTTTTCTCGAAATGCCCTTATAGACATATTTTATAACTTTTTTCGTTTTTTTTATCCTTTTTTTTTTATCTTATCTGGAGCTTCCCAGCTGTGACGCGCACGACGTATTGACGGGACATAGGGCGTGTCCATAAATTCTAATTGTTGTGATTGAACATTTCATCTAGAGCAGCCGCGAAAACACTCAAGTTCACGTTCGTATGCGATATGAAGGAGATGATCTTCTCGGCATCACTGCTTGTAGCTTCTGCCCGGTCAAAAAAATTCGCTCTTGTCAAATTCCATTTATTTATTAATTTCCTTTATGGGCTTCGTATTTTCTCAGGCTCTAAAGGAAAGTTGAACACTACCGAAGTTGTTGACCTATAAAAGTTACTGTCAATACTCGTTAGGCGAGTCTAAGGCAAACTGGGCTCTCTAATTCATTTACCATTTTTTTAGGTTTTCAAATGTTAATAATTAACCCTTTATGGACCACCGCTATATTTGAGCACCTCCGCAGGCTTGTCGTCTGTTTTCTCAGTATCCCCTATACCAATCTTTTGATAGTTTCATCAAGGTTTAAATATATGGTATTCTGTGTGCTCGGAAAAGGTCGCTAATGAGTTTGTGACTTAGAAAAATTCCTAAATAAGTTCTAAATGAATCAAACAGAAATTGTTTTGGACGGGGCAGCATAGCAATTTCTAGCTGAACGAATAAATCCTGTAACAGCGCAGGCCAACCTTTCAAAAATAGCAGAAGAAAAATAGGCTTTGGATGCCAAGTCATACTCAGACCAGGAAGTGGCTGCTGTAGGAAGATTCGATAAAAGATTACCCAAGGTGCGACAAGAACGAATCCACAATACAAAATTGACATTTATCTTCTAGAGAGCCCTTCTGAATGGGTGTCACCGTATTTCACAGCAATCTGAGGCACTTGAAAATCATTTCGGTGCTTTATTTCGTCACGGTGTTTTTTCTGAAGTGGTCTCAGAATCCAATAGCTTTTCACTATCGGTGAAGCAAATGTCATTTTCATATTGTAAAGCAGCGTTCATTGAATCCTCACACAATATATAAAAAACGCTTGTCCTGTTCGCCAGTCCTTGTCGTGCAAAACGCAGTCCTTGAGGCGCATGAATTGGCATGCTAACTAGGTAATACATGTTTTTCATCTTTACGTAGAAGTGTGGTTAAAGGCAGAATTTGCGATGAAGGGTTAGGTCATTGGAACTAACCATAAAGGGTAGAAGTGGTCAGAGAAGCAGGGATGAAAAAGAAACCATTTGAAGTGGCCCGAATCCTGAAAAATGAGATCCCTCCTTGCATCCGCTTATTATTAATTATTATTATTATTATTATTATTATTATTATTATTATTATTATTATTATTATTATTATTATTATTATTATTATTATTATTATTATTATTATTCATTAATGCGACTTCATCGCTGCCCTCTTCAACACTACGCTCTCTCTGCTATCTAATCACTCGCCACGTATAGACCTGCGGCGAGTGATTAGATAGTCGGTGGGCGTACCCCGCCAACCGCGCCAAGAGTGAGCCATGCTAGATCGCCGAGGTCAAATCTTTCGCTGCCAATTGCGCGTCGGTCAGCACCCTCAGGAGGTCCGCCTGTCTCCCAACTATGCATTTTCCCTTCTTTGACCCCGTTTTTATCGTGAATCCTCGTTCAACTTTAACGGCATTAGATTTGAATAGAGGCAAATTTTGGATAGGCGTTGGCTACTAAGTCCGAGAAAGATGGAACTGTGGACCTTTTCCCAGGAGTAAAGATAGACAGCATAAAACCCGTAAAGGATAAGTGAAATCACAGTTGGCGCTGGTCGAATGAGCGGTGGTCAGGGGTTGCATTGGGCGGCCTAACTACTTCACCGTAATCCAGCGTATTTTACCCTATCCAATATGTAGACGGGTTGATTAATGGAAATCACCTAGGGAAAGGGCGCAAGCCCCAGCCATGCGATCAGCGAATGTTGAATCTGTTATGTGACTTCGATAGCTCTTTGCAGCTTTTCGGTGATTTTATCACTTGCTGTACCATTCACTGAAAATTTCTCCAACTTTCATACTGAAAATTTCTCCAACTTTCATACGTATAGTAACCCAGGTATCTCTACACGAAATGTGCCTCGAACGTTTTAGCTGCAACTAACCTTTCTTCTTCATTAAAAACTTTCACATGAATTGGAGGGCGGTATCCACCCCGACGCTTTAATTGCGACTACAAATTCATGCCTGGGATATGGCAGTCTTCTAAAATCATTGATCACCTTACAACAACTCTCGTTTCATTTTCTCCATCACTATCCTTTAGTAGTGGCAAGCCAAAACCTCTTTGAGCTTCCGATAAGATTCTCGCCAAAATCAAAGATCATGTAAGTAGACGCTTTTCAAAAGCGACTAGAAAATTATTCCCCCGAGATCTTTGAATCGTAGTGTGGCGTGTCACGGGATCTCCACTCCACTTCGAAGCGCTTTAGCCAACTGAATGACTTTTTCTGAAGTACTTTATTGAGTTCGACAATTTTCCAGGAGCTACACGCTACTCCTGCTGTTCAGATAACACCAACTTCTTCGAAGGAAGCACCTATTTTTCCCGCCCCGAAAAAGGACAGCATTCTGTTGGATATTGTGGAAGTGCTTTGAAATCCTTATGAAAATGATAGTGGTCCTACTAGTATGTCTTCTCGAAATCCTTGCCGTGCTCTGAAACCTACT
>MU870486.1:17406-29474 GCA_036418205.1 Ostertagia ostertagi | reverse complement strand
TATAATGTCTGCATACATTAACGAAGTGGGAGCAGGGTCAAGCGTGCGTTGAGGAATCCTCGACATGTCACAGAGGGGGGGTCGTATTGGCCCGCTGGGGAGAGATCGGGCCCGATTGATACAGTAGGATCATCGTCGGAGGACAAACATTAAGGATCGAATCGATACCAGGCCAGAGTATTTCCAATAACAATTGATTCCGTCCACACAAAATCTTCGTGATTTAGAGGTGTCCGCTTAGCAATTCTTAGTGACTTTAGTGTTTCATCACCACACAAGTCAAAGGATCCGAAATTCGCACGTTTTCTAGGATATTTTATCTTTCAAGTAGGTCCTCAAATCCAACGAGATGTGAAGCACACGGCGCATCCCAGAGTGGGCCCAGTTGGTTGCGCGCGCTTCAGCTACGGCTATCTTGATAACGAATCTTAATTCAGGAAGAATCAAGAGGGTTCTGAAAGAGTTCATGTTAAATTACAGAGAGGAGTACACTATTCAACAAGAAACGCAGCCTTCAGCGTCAAATTCACAAGCATGTAACCTTTAAAGTTGAGACCCGCTAAACAATTTTACACTTTTTGCAGAGAGAAAAGCACGAGGATTTTGAATCTGCTCCTACTTCAGTATGTAATCGCTCCTGCAAGGAGCTATAGTCGTTGGGATAGTGCTAATGTAGCGAAAAAGTACCTTTCGGCGGTACTCGGGCAAAAATCCTCAACGTGGCCATTTTTTAAATAGTGAACGTATTTAGCAGTTTTAGTTGCCCTAGAAAGAGCAAATCTTCTAGTTTATGATGACGTATTAACTTTCCAGATTGCATGAGTTTGAACGGAGTTATGGCTTTGGAAAGCGTAAAAACTCGCACTCATCACGATTTTCCTCGTTAATTTTGCAAAAATCCTCAACGTGGCCATTTTTTGAGTACTGGACGTATGAAGCTGCTTTAGCGACCGTTTGATAGAGAAAATCTTCTAGTTTTGTATGACGTATCAACTTTTTGAATTTGACGGAAATGAAGCAAGTTATTGCTCCGGAAAGTGTAAAAACTCGTGCTCGTCTCGAATTTTCCTCGTTATTTGATCTAAATTTGTTATTTCTTATAACTTCCTGTAATTTCAGTACTGATTAGAAAAAGCTCTTCACAAAACTCCCAAATCAGCTTTCAGATTGAAAATTCGTTAACTTTGAAGAAAGTTATAATCATTTGAATATTTGTTCAAATTTCAATAGTAAATAAGCTGCTCCACGGTCAACGCCAAAGTCCAGTCAACACACAGCTGGCGAAGGCTTTTACAAGGCTTCCTTTGAGCGAAAGGGGGACGTGTAAATTGAGAACCATAATCTGTGTAGTACTAGAATTTGGTAAGTCTTGTGGAGGAAATAAACAAAGAAGAGGTGTTGTCATAGTACGCCATTTCTAGTGAACGTTTTTTGCTCCGTTTCTCGTTTGCTCGTTTGACAGGACTCGTCATTAATGATCATTCTTTGACTTTTTCACTTTTATACTTTTTAAACGAGTTTTTTGTGGACGATGGGGTAGCAGGGCTTTTTTATGAGCAGTTTTGGTGGAGAATTAAACAACTTTTTCATAGTTTCGGCTTTTAAAGAGGGTTGTTTCATGGACTTCGGCCTTCGGCAGAGGGAGGGGTCGTATTTCCGAATTTTCCTCGACGCTCGCTGACTGCTGTAAGAGCAGAGGAAGGTATTTTTCTCAGTCAAAATTTAACTGAACTGAAGAGCACGGAGGGAGGGTATTTTTTCCAGTTTGGCTTCCGTCTAAGGGCACGTGCGAAACGGAAGTCGAACTAATTCTTTGATTATTCCCCCCTAAAAATTTCTAATTTCTATGTTTTTTACTCAAACTCTAACTATTTTATTTTTATTCACTCGAATAACATTTTATCTCGAATGGAAATGGAATGTATTCCGAGAAGGGATTGGTCACGAGAATTTTTAATCCCACAAGATTTTGTCAAGAAATGATGAATATTTATGTAGAGAATGAAGTTTTTAGTATAGGTTTAATCACTGGAGGGTTAACATTGCGAACGCTGGTCACCTCCTTTGGAACACGTCAGTGTGCGAATTCCTTCCAAAAACCGTAGAGCTAAACGAATAGGTATTAGGCCTCCAGGCGCTTTTTCGAAGTCCTTGAAGTCAAAAAAATGAGTTTCTCCGTAAGTTCACACCTGACAGCGAAATTGCTGGGTCTTATTGTAACATAAACGGTTTTCAACCACTAGATAACGTTGGCGGACTTCTTTGGCTAAGAATGGAGTTGGAGGTGGCCACTCCACCAAAATCTTTTTCGCTAAAGATGAGGAAAATATTTTGGATAAAGGCAATCCAATCAATTGAGTTATGCCTTTTGTTAGGGTGGATTAGTCTGAATGGTGCGAAGAAACGATCCTGGGCCAGAGTATAAACATTTTAGCTCAAGCCTAACAATAAGGAGGGGGTGAGGGAGGTGGTAGGATATCCAGGATGAGGGAACCATTGGCCACGAGCAAGAGTATAGAATGTGTGTAAGATATGAGAACTGTGTGAGCTTTCTTTCACTTCTCCTTGTTAAACAGTATACTCCAATGAGTCAGTTGCGAGTTATCAACACTCTTCTTCTCAGCGTTAAAGATAGCCTTATCCCTAGAGACGCAGAGCACATTGGAATGGCCCCCTCCATCCCCATTTTCGCCCTTCTTTGATACTGATTTAATCGGCGAGACTTGGCAATTTTCCAAGTTGATTCCGCTAAGAAAAGTATCGCATTCAAACGCCACTACGAATGTACAAATGGAAGTAGAATGCGTGCCGCATCCCAAAGACGGGATTGATCAACGGCAAATGCTTTATCCTTTATCCTTTAAGAAAAGTTTCGTAACTCTGACTTGAATAGCCCTGTAGTTGGCGGTTTTCATCCTGAGACCACTTGAGATTGTCTGAATGTCGCGCGACGGAACACCTTGTTGATGTGACTCACAAGGAAGGTCTTTCAGGACATGGAGCGCTTTTCGAAATGGTTTTCCTAATGTTGGAGGGGACCGTGTGAGGAAGGATGTCCATTTTTCAATGCAGCGAAAGTTTCCCGCTTGTCTCCTAATTACTACACAATTTAGAAGCAGTTCCCGATCCACTTGATTGGCAGACCTCCGATTTTCGTGGTATTCTATTTTCACCACTCCTCTTATCCATAGGCTCATTTTAGGGCATCGTTTAGTCTTTAGTCATTATTGAGTTTTTGTTTTCTTTTTTTTTCTTGTGTTGCTTTATGGGTCAGCGCGTTCTCGCTCATAAATAAATATTATTAAATTTTTCTAGAACGCCCCCGAATGTTCAAACGGGGAAGAATGGTCAGAGCTCGATCGGCAGGTGATGAATGAGGATGAATTTTGCCTTCCTTCTTCCCTGTTTAAAACACTCCGTGGGGGCATTTCGGGAAACTGTACACTGGTTCTGCTTTCTAATTCGCTTTGCCTCCACAATTCAGAACGTTCGAAAAAGAGCCATGTCTGAAGACCTCCTTTGTCAGTGGTTGGGTTTTGGCGGTAGAGGAACGATTTCATTATCGGGAACCTGCAGGTGGGGTGACCAATGGTAGCGCACTAAGTTTAAACGGTTATTGACCGTAACAAAAGACGATTCAAACGAAACGATTTTGTGGAAACGAAAAGGATTCACGAGCGCGCACGGCGACCATGTTGTTTGGTATGTCAAGTGTGGTGAAATGATCTCCATGGATGGATAGCTCACTCGATTGTGAATTACATCGATTCTTTTTCTTGTTATACACCGCAAATGTTATGTTTAGAAATGTGGTTTCTTTGGGTATAGGAAAGCACAGAAAGGTGAAATTCACCATCCATTCTGATACTCTTTGCTGCATAATTCTCCCAATTAGGGGATACTGGACATGGTTCCGTTTGGAACATGTGAATGTATTCCAAAGTACTTTATTTCACAAGCTTGTTCCTTATATTGAATAATGTTTTGAGGAGATTGTGCATATTTATGTTATTTCCAGCTGCTTGCACTTGTTTTTTGAGCTTTCGTGGGATTTTCGGGGATAAAACCGAGCGGATTCGAGATGACGTCCTCGAAGATGGAGCGGTTGATGCGATTGAATACCGTATATGAGGAGTAAGAGGTAGCTGTTTTCTTTCTATGAAGTAGTGAAGTATTTATTCCACCTCTAATTTTATTGACATAGAAAAAATGCTTAAAAGTGCTAATGTTTTGTAGTTAGAGAATGAGCAGAGAGATTCGATGAATGTTTGGTGTTTTTGTAGGTCTGTTGGCCGTGTCGTGGACAGAGGCATGTCGCAGAACGTTCGTTTCATGTCGTAGATCTGTTGCTAGTTAATGCCGAATTAGCGGTAGTGAGAGTGGTTATTATCTCACGTGTCTTCATACGTACTTCGGCTATTCTTATATTTAGTACTATTTTCGTTGATTTCGTTTCTACTCAGGAAGCGCGCAAAGCTGCGGCTAATAGTAGCGAAGATGACGTCAGCCGGAAACGAAAAAAGGAGATGGACGATCAGGGTAATGCTGCATCATTTTCTTAGCATTTTTTATTAGCCTTTCCCAGTGAACTAATTAGTTTTTTGCGCAGGCTTCACATATTCTTGGTCAACGGAGCAAAAAGTGCGACCTGGTTTGAATGTGTTCGACGAGAAAGGCAACGAACTTGAGTGGGATTACGAGCATGACACCAGGTAAGAAAAGGAAGGGTCATGCTGTCAATGGGTTGAATTGATAAAAATGGCAAAATAAACTTGACAGGAAAAGATAAATTGGGTAGCATTACATCTTCGTTGGATTTTGTTTATATGGCTTTGTTTTTCAATTTTTTTTATATATTATTTATATTCTTTATATTTTGATTATGTAAATTTTTGCTGCAGTAGTGCTCAAGTTCCTGAATTCGTTTCAGTGATTTTGATTTTCATTCCTTATGGACTCCATTGTAGGGCCTAGAAGATAACATACTGTCGCCTCACAATAGCCGTCAATATAGTTGAGAGGGACGCTCATGGCGCGAATCTCACCATAGAGGGTGCAATCCACTTATAACTCCCCTTTCTCGATCGGTGCTAAATATTGACAGGACACCCCTCTGGAATGTGGAGCCAGATTTCTTAAAAGGAAACTTGGTTGCACAAGTGCTTCGTTCGTTGTGGCAATCTTCGCCTTTTTCTGAATTTTACGATGCAAAGAAATTTCTGCACGCGAATGTTCGCGCTCTTCGCGATGACTCAGTGGGCGAGTACGGAAGTAAAGCCTGTTCCCCTTCCTATTCTGCAGTAGTGCAATTGACAAAGGCTTAGAAGAAATGCCGCGAAAGTTGCCACCATCTGCTGAGAAGAAGCAAGTTTTTGAAAACGTTTTAAGAAGCTTATTCTACCGTTTATATGCGAGGAAAAGGCCATTTCCTCGTTGGAACCTAACGGTGGAAATCGCATGTGCTGTATCTTTCCAGGTTCTTTGATGATCCTAGCGTTGATCCACCGAAAGATGAGTTGAAAACCACGGAGGTCGAAGTCAGGAGCTCCTCAAGCGAAAGTTGTGAGGGTGAGTTTGTTTTCAAGCATCATTTC
Organism: Ostertagia ostertagi; assembly: GCA_036418205.1. Lineage (NCBI taxonomy): Eukaryota > Metazoa > Nematoda > Chromadorea > Rhabditida > Trichostrongylidae > Ostertagia > Ostertagia ostertagi. The sequence continues at coordinate 23,880 of MU870486.1, read as the reverse complement.
GTTCAGAGGTTTGAGGGCCGCAGACGCTTTCCTACTAACCGTTTACTGATGCGGATTGCGCGAAATTTGTTCCAACGAAGTGAGGCAGCTTAGTTGTAGCTGCTTATATGGGCTTTTTAATAATTCTTTCTCTACTTATTGCCCAATATTCAGTCCTTCGGCTTTACCTGGCAAATAACTCCCATACTGTGATGCGGCGTTTTTTGTGTAGAGCCGGCCTGCTGCCAAATGTGAAACATTGCAGTGCTCTTGGCGTAAAGTTTTCAATGCTGTATGGTTGAGTGCCTTCCAAATTTTTTCATGTGCAGCCCAGTCTAGTGTGACAAATGGTAGCAAAACACCCAAAGTCATTGTCATTTGAGTCTAGTTGCCAATCAACGGGGTTTTCTTTTTGCTTTTTCTCAAATTTCTGGCACTGGAGTATAGTAATTTGGGTCTTTTTTCTTTGATTGTCATTAGATTCACTTGGGCCTAGCTTTTGTCGTTGAATACCTTTCTTATTACTTATCTTCTTATCGTTTTCCTTTTGATTTGCTTGGATTTCGGCATAGTGGATTTAGGGCGCATTGCTACCGCGACGGTATAAACAAATAATAATAATAGAGTGTCAATAAATAAATAAATAAATAGAGTGTCAAGATATTGGCTGTTCCAGGGACGAGGTGCGAAGAAAGGATCGTTTCTATTCAATGGCGAAGGTGGAACGCTAGCTTCAGATGATATAGATGAGATATCTTTGTGAGTATCTACCTTTATTTTTTTATTCAAAAGCTGAATCAGCCATTTTACACTGAGCGAGGTGATAATGCAACGCGGGAAGCGAATATTTTCCAGTCGCTGGTCAAATATAGCCAGACTGCGTCGTCAGTGATTGAGAGCGATATGAGTGTAGAGCTGCTGCCTGACGCATAGATAGAGTCAGTGCATGGAAATCGTTGAGATGGCGCTTGTAGTCAGCTCTTTTCTATTACAGTTCTAACTGTTATGCCAACGCTTTTTGAAAAATCGTACGCTTTTGGAGTGAACCACCGCATCAGGCAGCTCTACCCAGGGTCAACCGTCCGTTCGCACTATTCGAAAGAGGGGGTCGCATTTTGGGGTTAGGCGAGGGGAATGATTTTTGGAGAAGTGGAAGCGTTGTCCTTAAAAGGGTTTGTTATTGAGACGGGGTTCTATTACGAATTTGGTGGCGTTCCTACGAGAGGAGCGGGAGCTAGATAAAATTGTAGGATATGCCGCTTCGTTATACCCATTTACCCCCAACCTCCACCCTCTCCCCCTTTCCCCGTTCCCCTCCCCCCATCCATTCGACGTTTTGGAGGAAAATAGTGGGCGGAGTTGGGTGTTGACTGGTCTCAGAATCAAATACTATAGAAACAGCCATGATGGCGAGGGTGGCGGTCGGGTAGGGAGGAGGAGTGTCGTATTGGGGAGTCTCCTAGTCTCATGGTGGTGGTGGAGGTCGCATCGAGACTCTCTATAGAGTGCGGTGTCGCATCGAGATCTCCTTAAAAGGATGGGGGATCGCAAATTTTTGAAAAAGTGCCAACGCGACGGTCGACCCTGGGTATTTATGTGATAAAACCCACAACCCACAGAAAATGACGTGATGTGCATAGTAGTTGTACGCTTCCTGCCGTGCTCATATGAAGTTTACATATCATTTTGTGAAAATGGATTGTATCTGGGTGGAACTAGCCGATTTTTTCCTTCAGGAAGCGTCGACGCATTTCTGCACGATTAACCGCAGACGATGAAGATGACGAGGAAGAGGAGGGGTCTTGGGAACGCAAACCAGTTTCTCCCACACCTCAGCCATGGGACAGACCCAAGGGTCGGCTCGCTAATCGGGTTACCAGGTTGTAATCGTCCTCAACAAACCACCTATTTAAGCCAGTGTATCTTATGAAGCCTTCCTTGAGCCATCTGCTTCTTTATGGATCTCTTTTTGTGTATTTGAAATTTTGAAAATATTTCCATTTTTTCAACGATTTTTCCATGTTCAATGTTGTAAAAAGCATTCACGTATATGTACTTATGCGAACGTAGAAACTGGTGCGAGTTACTATATTTCAAATGTTTTTGTAAATGCATCAGTGAATGATAGACAGTTGAAGCTCCTAAAGCATTCCGATGATGGTATTTTGAAGCTGATTGACGTTTTCGCTCATGTTTCTAATTAAGGCGCAAGAAAAAGAAGGGAACTCCGTCTAGTGTTCTAGCTTCCCAGTAGTTCAGACAGTGTGGTCATCACTTGAATACATCCTTAACCCATTCGTGACAATGTCAGCCACCGGTGGCTGACAAAGCTCTCACTCGGGACAATGGCATTACTGTGGCTGCAGGGCTTGAAATGGAATTTGGAAAGTTTTCTTCCATGGAAAGAATCTTCATACCCTCGCTCATCTACGCCAGCCCTGGGCAGAGGAAATCTCCCTCCACTCGGATTTTATTGAAGAAAAATCTCCTGACGCTGCTGCTATTGCGCAATCCTGCGCGGTCGCGAATGGGTTAAACCGACCTGCCGATTTATGCTCATCTCTGGCGCTCTTCTTGCCTAACACGGCCCATGATTACTGTTGATCTGATAACCATTCAGTGATGGTCACAATGTAATTTTCCCACTCACTCTGGAGTCCTTCCTCCATCCAAGGCCAAATCCTAGTGCTCTCACATTCCTGCTTGGATTCGGATCGATTGAAGAAATAATTCATTCATTCATTCGTATTTATTATCGGAAATCAAAGCTACAAACTAGAATGTTGAAAATAAGTAAAAACAAATCTCCGAGAATGGGACCCCAAAAAGGAGATCTGCCAGAACAGGTAGTGGATCCAGCGCAGAAGGGCAGTGGCCGCCAACACTGCAAACCCAAGAGGCATGGAAGTAGAGCTCCGGATACCAACTTTGTAGGTCCGCCAACCTTGCCGAAATCCAGCTCCGAAGTCCTAGGGAGGGGAGGGGAAAATAAATCAAGCTCAGTTTAATCAGTTCAATAAAAGAGAGCAGGAGTATAAGCAAGAGTATATAAAAATAAACGTGTAATATAGAAACACAACCGGCACAAAAAACAATACATTCTAGAAGAGATATAATAAGTCGCTTCTCTGCCTCATAATATCAAAATCAATAATATAATTCAACGCTCGTTGTTGTTCGGCTGAGAGAATTTCTCCATTTAGAATCTATCGATCTTCTGTAATGCTGCATATATTTTTTAAAATAATATCGGTGGTGTGTTGTTGAGTTCTGGGCGCCCTCCGGCGAAAATTCGTGCCAATACGTGGGCCTGTGAGGGACAGCTTGCCTGGCCAACGTTGAATAAAAAGCGGTGATCATTGTGGCCCAGCCTCATCCGGCCACTGTTACAGTACCACAGAGGTCATGTTTGCGATTTGGGAGGGTCGTATTTGAGATTAACGGGAGGTCAGTGAAGAAAGGTCAAAAGGGGATGATCGTATCGTGGACTTAGATGAAGTCGTGGATGCTGCAGAAGGGGTCGTTTTCGATGGGTTTCTTGACGATTCGGGTGGTTTTGGAGAGGAGAAGGCAGTGTGAAGTAGAGAATGGACAAATCGCCGTTTCCTTACTCCTCCATCACGCTTGATGGCCATAACAGCCATTTTTTATCTCAGAGGGATATTAGAGACCCCCTGGGAAGGGGGGGAGAGTGGGGGAGTGGTCGTAAAATTTTCGAAGAGTAACGCTAGGGATGATCCTCTCTCATCTGGCTCCAGCACCTTTCATGTACTGCAGGATGGTAACGTCTCTATTTCGTAAGAAACGTCCTCCATCCCACTGCTCGGTCCTTTGGGACCTTTCTCTAGCCCTGTTTCTTTGAATATCCGGTGATCATTCCTTGCCCCCCCCTGTAAAAACAAGCACAAGAGATCAGCGGCTTCAGAATGCAGGGACTAATTCCCTGAAAGCAGCGTTTTCATGGCATACGCCACCATGTCGACTCTAATACGTTCAAGCTCAATTAGTGTGTAAAATACATTTCAATCCTGCAGATACAAATTAAAGCTAGCTTGTCACACATCTGCAACATCATCTCACATAACGTGTTCCGAGGGAAACGGTCTAATGTGATGTTAAGTCAGAGATTGATCCTTGTCACTGAACAACTTGTTGCTGTGGCGCAAAACCAGCTTAACTGGTTTGGTGCTGATTTTTGCTGGGCGGGTCGTCTTGTTATGCGAGAGGCTGCGTAGCTACTCTGCGGTTGTGAGCCCTTTACAAGCTAACAACTGACATGCCTTGGAATGGTAGTGGTGCTGTTGAGGACCTACAGGATAAGGTGAAGACCCCTACCCCTTTTCCCTCCGTTTGACCGACACCTGGAAAGCCAGAGATGGTTTTGACAGGTGAAGGATTGGAGAAGGACTTGAAGGTGTGGGTTGTGGGGCCCAAAACGTGGGTAATTACTGGCAAACGAAGGTAATTACTGGCAATGGTTCACTTTACCTCTACCATACCCCTTAAGGTAGGGATTTTTAACTCCCTCAGCATGCAGCACCGTATCAACGTTTTGGATCTCCCCGTGATCGTCAGTTACGCTTGCTCTTGAACACCATGCGCGGCCCTCATGAGCCGGTGGGTACTACTGCTACCTTAAATTTGCCTGCGATCGGTAGGGCTACTTTTTTCGAATACGCTGCAATCGCTACAAGCCAAAGTGAATGAAACTTTTGTAGCGATACCAGTGATGTGGATAAACTTCTTTCAAATCTCTGCCTTAGAATGTTGGACTGTGTTCTAATCAACTATTACCACTGTTCAGTAAACTGATCAGTAGAATCGCTCAAATCTTGGCATTTTGCCAAGCGCGCAAGAAAAGCGACTAGATTGAAATAGCAATGATCGTTGATTATTCAAAAGCGATCGAGGTAAGCTGAAAGCCTCCAGTGAATTCTACAAACATGGCTTGGCTGTTAAAATTCAGTATCTTTTGTTCGGCTATGTTTGAGAATTCGTCCCCTTCTCCCATCCAGGCTCAACAACGTTGGAGGTCTCGCGCAGGAATTGATTGCAACACGTCTTTCAATAATTGGCTACAGTGTAGCTATGGACACAGTCAGGTATCAAATTTGTGGAAAAGTGTAATCACATGAAAGGTTTGCCATGCAAGAATTTGTCACAGTTATCGGGCGCCATCACCTGAGCAGAAAACACGGAAGTGATTGTTGCCGGTGTTCGAAATGAAGTATTTGTGTGAGTTGAGCTATTCTTGTAGGGGTCAAAAGCGTAAGGGTGTCTAACGCGCGGAATAATAGGTAGTAGAGAGTTGCCTTAACGCTGTAGCGAGGGCGAAACCTATAGTTACTCTGGCAGGGGAAGCAGGGGATTTTTGATGGTCTTCAAATTTTAAATTGTAAAATGTAGTGCCGTTCACCCTTCGCCGCCCAATACGTTTTGGCGGATGAATTCTCGTAGACGTTCTTAAATCGTTCTACATATGCTGACTACTTTTTGTAGGTCAGTGAACCACCTAAGCCCAGTAAGCTTTTCCTCATGACGTTTATAAATTCAGAGCAAGGCTCGTGTGAAAGGAAAGAAACACCGGCTGGAATTTCCTTAACTCTTTGCGGTTACCACTTACGACATTTAGAACGTAGTTAAAAACTTCGATTAGTGAAAATGATGTTTGAAATTTGAATGCACAGCAGAGCTACAGAGTGAAATATGGTTTTGTTCGTGGTGAGGCTTAATAGCTATGCCATACGAGCACAATTATAATTTTGCGCAATTATAATTCTATTATTTCCAATTTTGGAAAGTGCAGAGGTGGTAAAGCGCCGCTTTAACAGCACGGTCTCGGCTCAAATCGTAAATCTTACGCCACTTGGGCTAAACATGCCTTCCCTTCTTCCAGGGTTGATCGTGTACCAGAATCGTCTTGGAAAAAGACCAGTACATCTGTTGGCTCCCGAATGTCACTGAATGAGCCAAATTGCATTCAAAAGTTCTGCCACGATTTTTAGTAGGTGTAGAGTGAGGCGCATTCCAAAAAAAGGTTGTTCGACGACGGATGGTGTATCTTTTTTGCTGTATGGACCATCATTAATTTTTGCAGCATAGCAGAAGGGAAAAATAATTTGGGAATGGAATTCCATGTCCTCGCCCAAGATTGTCACGGCAGAAATGTTCTGTGCACGTGCGTCTTGACCAAATCCAATTCTTTACCTATTATCATCACCTTTTTTTTCAAAAAATAGAATTCTAATCGTGCTCTGATTTGTGCATCCAATCGTTTTCACGAAATATGATGACTATTGTACAAAAGACCTGTCACCGAACAGAAAAGAAAACTCTCATGCAAAATTATGGGGTGAAGGAGTCTTCCTAAAAAGCAGTCATCACGCTCACTGGAAATTATTCATGAAGGATAAAAGACAGAGCATTAGGGATCGATCAATCCCGTTTCGGGATGCGCCTCGCGTTCCACTCCACCTCCATTCAAAATTCGTATAA